>JXTC01000025.1:1111108-1166168 GCA_002914845.1 Trema orientale | reverse complement strand
GGTACCCCATGAAGTCTAACAATCTCCTGTATGTATAATCGGGCGTACTGATCCATATTATAGGTTGACTTAACTGGAAGAAAATGAGCTGACTTTATTATTCTGTCGACGATCACCCATATGGAGTTAAATCCTCGTTGTATTCTCGGTAACCCAAGAACAAAGTCCATTGTGATATTCTCCTATTTCCATTCTAGAATTGGTAGAGGTTCTAGCAATCCAGCGGGTCGTTGATGTTCAGTTTTGATCTGTTGACAAGTCAAGCATTGGGCCACAAATTCTGCCACATTCTTCTTAATGTTCGGCCACCAATAATGCTGCTTCAGATCTCGATACATCTTAGTGCTTCCTGGATGAATGGAATAATGAGTGCAATGAGCTTCTGTTAAAATCTCTTTCTTGATCTCATCCTTATCCGGTACACACAATGTTCCTCTAAACTTCAAGGCTCCATCCTTTGAAATCAAAAATTCTGTTCTTTTCTCTTCCTCCACTTCTTTCTTTAACCGAGCCACATATGCATCTTCTAGTTGGTTTTCTCTAATTCTTCCCAAAAGTGTAGGTTGTAACACAAGAGCAGATAATCTGGCTGTTACATCTCTAATAGGAATGATTTCTCTTCTTATTCCTTGTGGATCCCTTAAAATTGGTTTCTGCTCATCTAAAACCGTAGCAATAGACTTTCTACTCAAAGCATCAGCTACCACATTCACTTTGCCTGGATGATAATTGATCATACAGTCATAGTCGTTTACCAATTCCAACTATCTCTGCTGTCTCATATTCAACTCCTTCTGAGTGAAGAAGTATTTGAGACTTTTATGATCTGTATATGTCTCACACTTCTCTCCATATAAATAATGTCTCCAAATCTTCAGTTCAAAGACAATAGCCGCAAGCTCTAAATTATGGGTTGGATATCTCCTTTCATACTCCTTAAGTTGTCGAGATGCGTAAGCTATTACCTTTCCATTCTGCATCAACACACAACCCAAGCCATTTTTAGAGGCATCGCTGTATACAATGAATCCTCCAGACCCTGATGGTATAGTAAGAACAGGGGCTGTAATCAACCTTCACTTTAAAGTCTGAAAACTATCTTCACAAGCGTCTGACCATTAGAATTTAGCATTCTTCCTCGTTAACATGGTCAGTGGAGTAGCTATCTTCGAAAATCCTTCAACAAATCTTCGATAGTAACCAGCCAATCCTAAGAAACTTCTAACCTCTGACACAGTAGTCGGTCTAGGCCAGTTACTTACTGCTTTCACTTTACCTGGATCCACCAAAATTCCATCCTTAGATACAACATGCCCTAGGAAAGTCACTTGTTCCAGCCAAAATTCACACTTCTTGAATTTGGCATATAGTTTCTTTTCCTTCAAAATCCGCAAAACAACCCTTAAATGTTCTTTATGCTCCTCATGTGACTTCGAATACACCAAGATATTATCAATAAATATAATGACAAATTTATCAAGAAACTCTGTTCATCAGATCCATAAAAGCAGCAGGGGCATTTTTTAACCCAAAAGGCATTACTAGGAATTCATAATGACCATACCTAGTTCGAAATGCTGTTTTCTGCACATCCCTTTCCTTAATCTTCAATTGATGGTATCCTGACCTCAAGTCAATCTTAGAAAACACCAAGGCTCCTTGTAGCTGATCGAACAAGTCATTAATTCTTGGTAATGGATACTTGTTCTTGATAGTTACTTTGTTCAGCTCCCTATAGTCTATGCACAGCCTCATAGTACCATCTTTCTTTTTCACGAACAATACTGGAGCACCCCACGGTGAATGACTAGGACGTATGAATCCCTTGTCTAGCAAATCTTGTAACTGCACCTTCAACTCCTTTAATTCAGCTGGGGCCATTCTATACGGTGCTTTTGAAATAGGAGCTGTTCCGGGTAAAAGATCAATCATAAACTCGATTTCTCTATCTGGTGGCAAGCCTGGTAGGTCTTCTGGAAATACCTCTAAGAATTCTTGAACCACAGAAACATCCTCAGGCTTTAGATTCTGTTCTACTGTAGTGTCTACCACACTAGCCAAGTACCCAATACAACCCTTATTTAACATTCTCCTAGCTTTTATTGTAGAAATTACTTGTAGCCTTCCTTGCCTTGGAACACCATTAAACACAAATTGTTCCTCCCCTGGTGGTTGAAACCTAACTTGCTTCCGGTTACAATCGATGATAGCATGATACTTTGTCAGCCAATCCATACCCAGTATTACATCAAAGTCTTGCATATTTAATACTACAAAATTGGCATACAAACTTCTTCCATCAATCAAAATCTGGCATGCCCTTAAAATCTGATTGGTAATGATTTCATCCCTAGATGGAATTGTCACACTATAATTCACTTCCAAACACTCAGGAGTTGTACCCAATTTTCTCACAAATGTACTAGATGCAAATGAATGTGTTGCGCCAGAATCTATCAATGCATTAGCAAGAATACCAGAGATTAAGATCTTACCTTCCACTACTGATGGATCATATGCTGCCTGCTCTGCACTCACGGTATATACTCGTCCCTGAACTTTCTTCTGGTCTCCTTGCTGAAGCATAGGACAGTCCTTGGAATAGTGACCCACCTTATGGCACTTGAAACACTGATTGGTGCCCATGAAACACTCTCCAACATGAGGCTTCCCACACTTGGGGCAAGTGGGTTTGGTCGAGGTAGCACCTTGTTCTATCCTAGGTCGCTTCGCATTCCCAGGTCTTTGTTCATTTTTCTTTTGCTCTCCTTGTCTCCATTGTCCACTTCTTGCTACAAAAGCTGCTTTCTTCTCATTCAGTATCTTCAGTTGGACTTGTTCCGCCTTGAGGGCCATATCTATCACCTCGCTAAATTCTGTAACCCTCGCTACAATTACATCCCTGGAAATGTCTCCCCTTAAACTCCTCAGGAAGTACTCAACTTTCTCCTTGTTGTCATTTCTAATCCATGGAACAAACCGAGATAATTCTTCATATTTTCTAATGTACTCCTCTACAGGTCTATTTCCTTGTTTCAGATGCAGGAACTCCTCAACCTTCGCTGCCCTCGCAGTGTTGTTGAAGTATTTATAGTAGAATAACTCTTTAAAGCTATCCCACGTCAGATTCTGGGCAGCTGGCGTTACCCTAATCGTCTCCCACCAGTTGCGAGCTCCCATCTTCAGCATATAAATGGCACATGATACCCTGTCTTCATCACTAAGTTTCATGTATTCAAAAATAACCTCCAAGGATTTTATCCATTCCTCTGCTACATAGGGATTAGCTCCACCTACAAAATCTATGGGATGATGTTTTCTAAACCTCTCATAGATTGGCTCAGAATTTTCTTGCCTCACAGGGATTACTGGAGGTTGTGGTTGGTTGTGGTTCCTCTCTAACATAAGCCTCATCTGTTCCATTTGCTCATTGTGCATCCTTGTTTGCTCCCTAATTAGGTTGGTTAGATTCTCAACCACATGACCCAAACCTTGCTCAACTCGGGGTCTTTGAGCTTCTGGCTGCCTTTCTTCCTCATGTTGAGCTCTAGCCTCTTGCTGCCTTTCTTCCTCAGGCTGAGTTCTAGCCCTTCTTTTAGGAAGTGTCAATCCCCTTCTTTTAGGGGCCATCACTCCTGTGTAGTGCCCTTTTCTACGATTCGTTTATCACCAGCCAATAATAGATGTATGCAACAATTATTTATGCACAAATAGGAAATTTAAGCACAAAGATAAGTAAACATACTAGTTGGCCGAGTCACCCTTCCAATACCTGTTCATATGCCTTTTTTCTTGTTGTCTACAGAAACGTTTTAACCTCTGCTCTGATACCAACACTGTAAGGCACTCGATAACCTCGTAAAAGCGTGGAAAGTGGGTGAAAAATTTAAACTTTCTATTTAGTTCTGAAAAAAAAAACACTTTCGTGATACATCCCCCTTTTACATTACAGAAATATTTACAACCTGTACAATACAAAACATCATTTTAATTCTTTTGAAAACTCCCACAGGGTCAACTATATACATATACATATCAAAAATACATATACGTTTTTAGGATGTCTTTCTTCTTCAAAACTGGCATATGAACCGCATTGGAGTGGAATAGCTCAGCCAACCTCGTCTGACATCCTAATCATCTGTATCACAAGAACTAAATGAGCAATAGCCCAGTAAATAGAAATCCATGCATGCTTATGAACATTTTCCACATGAAACTCATTTAGTCTTTGTACCCTTAATTGCCTTGGAAAACATTAACATTTAAAACATATTTGGGCCCCCTCCTTGATATAGTTCCTAACTCAGTGACATAGCAGGTATCCTCTTAATAAATAATATAACATTTGAGGCGTACCCTGTCTTGGAATTACCCTCAAGGGATTTGACTTCCCTCTTGTTTGGCTTACCCTGTCTTGGAATTACCCTCAAGAGATTTCACCACCACTATCCACTAGGTCAGCAAGCTAAGAACCATACCCCTCTTTAAAATAAACAACATCTTGGGTAAAGACTCTTTATTCAAATCATTTCCTGTAAATAGATATTTTATGCACGAAAACATGACATGCTTCATGAAAATGCTATGAACAATTATCAGACATATATCAAACTCAATGTCATACATATATCACCTTTCACATATACAATCATATAATTAGGTTCTTGTGATGCTATAGTGGAATTTCCACTTACTTGGTGTCCAGGAAAGTTAAATGAAAGTGAGAGACAGATTCTTTTCTCCCAGATAGCTCGATGTGCTTAAACTCCTGATCATAACATTTCAATCAATACCCTTGTCATTGTTTACTCTTAAGTGTCTTTCTTTATGAACATATCATGTAATTGACAATTAACTGTTACATCTATAGACAATAATACTTCCTACCTTTTCTTTTCTGTTTCTAAGCATGTATTTCCTAGCAGTCACAATGGTAGTAAGTTTATCATATCAATACTGCCCTATACATCAAAGTTTAACATTGGTAGCAATACCATTACCATGATCATGAACCTAAGTCCAAGAATAATAGCATATCATCCATCTAAATGCATAGTTTAGCTAATCCCATCAGTTTCCTTATGCTTTCTCATTCTTTTCTATCTTTTACCTTATGTATCACCAATATAGGCCAGCTCCTTATATTCCCTCACTAATTCTCATTTTTTACCTCTTATAGTACCATACATGCTAACTCCTCATGTTCCTTCATTAGTTTTCATCTTTCACCTCTTATAGTACCATTACACGCCAGCCATAAGATTATAAGCTTTTATTGTAGTTCCTAGCTTGCTAGATCACTAGAATGAGTTCTAAACATCAAACCCACTCATATGTATCAGTTAACCTTTCCAAAAATTTTAAATGGAGTATTTTACTTATTAGGTCAGAAATAAACTTCTAATAGCACATATCTAGTAATGAGTGTAAAAGTAGACTTCAAATAACATCACCATCACATATACAACCTATAAGTGAAATCTACTCACCTGTTTATAAGCAAGAGCTGTTTTCTTACTATGCTTGGGAGGCTGCCACTAGAACCAGGAGGTACATGTTGGGGGAGAGGGAGAGGGATGGGAGGCTTCAATTGTTTGAGAAAATAACGAATTACCTCAAGGAAAAGAGAAATGGGTGCTTTGGCTGTTTAGGAAAGGAAAGAAACCCATGGAAGGGATGGGAGGAGGCTTCAGTTGCTAGGGGAAGAGAAGAAAAACCAGGAAGGAGTGAGAGAGGTGGGAGGACGTTTTTGGGCTGCAAGAATAGGGCTAGGGATGGTTTTACAACTTGAGTTCAGCCACTTGATGGCATAAGTTCCAAGATTTCAGATCCCAAACTTTCATTTTGTCATTAACCTAAGCATAAGTCAGATTAGAGGCAAGTTGTGTAGGTGCTTATCCCTTGGCTTGCACACTTCCCTAGGAGTCAAGGTTGTCTCTTATTTGGTCAATAATCTGGTTATAAGCTAGTTTAGGGCTTAATAAAACACTTATTAGTTGTCTCTAACATGTTATAACTATAGGCTTAAACAAATTCCCCTAAATCAGATTAGTAAAACTATGGCCATCAAAGTGTGTGTAGCTTTGTCCCTTACTTAAAAGATAAAAGAACTGATTAATTAGCTATAATTTTCGTAACTCATAGGTAAGCAAGAGTTTAAGGTGTGTTTTAGCTCCCTACTTAACTAGAAACTCAAGAAATTTTCATTTAAGCACTTCCCATGCCCATTTTCGTAGCTTATACCTACACAAGAGGTTAAGATGGGTTTTAGCTCCTAATGGTGTCAAAAACTAAGGAAAATGTCAATTAGACACTTATATTACCCATACACACATCAAGCATTCTAGGGTTCTTGAATCGATCTTTCACTGCACATGTATACTCTAAGAATTTCGTTAATCAGTTAAGAAACTCAAATCACACTAATAAATATGATTTTCGGTCTATATGCATGTAGGAATAGAAATATACCTTTAATTAGCATATCTTGAGGTGTATTGTTGAAAAGTATACTAGTGATAGTTTCTGGGCACTATGACAAGTAAAAACTTAGTTTGGAGTCAAATTTTAGAATTACTCATGAAATTATGAAATCTAGATGCAAGGATGTTTATTAGTGGCATGATGCACTTATGAGAACTTTGAGCACTACAATATATGTTTCAAATTGTAATATCATTATAGCATAGTTAAAATTTACAATATTACTATTATTTTGGAATCTAAATTATATATACATTTCAAAATATAGCCAAAGTTGATAGGTTTAACATTTTTTTTAATTTTATCTAAATTTTATTTGTAATTTTATCCACACTATATTTCTATAAATTAGAACTCTCATTTGCTACTTTACTACTCACATATTTTATAACACAATGAATATATTCATACACTTTATGTGTGCAGTGGAGTTTTTGTGATTAGTAAAATGACAAAACAAGAAGATTTCATAATAGAAACCATGTACTTTATAATAAAAATAATACTTAAATACAAAATAACATTATTTTAGCATGCATACATTGGAGTAAAATCTAAAAAATATGTGCTAAGTTTAACACATTTTAGCATAAATGCATTGGAGATAGTCTTATTCAAAGACTGATATTTTATATATATATATATATATGTGGGTGATTTTTTAATGGAGATTTTTGTTTTTGCTCCATAGATATGTACTTTGACCAAGTTGAAAATGACTTACAATAGCAAGTTATTTTTACCCACAATCAATCCATTCTAGTTCTTGTAGAGAATTCTCTTTCTATTGAAGTATAAATAAGTTTTTGGAATGACTTTCTTGGGAAAACAATTTGGAATGGACTTTTAAGGAAAATTTTTTGATAAAAATATTTGTATTTAATACTTTTATATATACAGTTATTTTTAAAAAGAATGTATATATATATATAGTTATCGTAAAACTATACTTATTGTCCTTTCAAAAAAAGAAAAAGAAACTATACGTATTTATTTATTTATTTATTTATTATTATTGTTATCATTGTTTATTATTATTATTATTATTATTATTATTATTATTATTATTATTATTATTATTTTGAAAGAAGGTGTTATCCTATGTTAAACTAAGTCTACATGTAAAATAAAAAAAATATTAAGGTAAATAAATATGTGACACATGAAATAAAAAAAATTAAGATAAATTAAATATGTAATACATGAAATAAAAAATAAAAATAAAAAGAGAAAATTTATCGACTAGATAAGTTATACAACTTCAAAAGTTAAATTAGTTAACCTAGGAAAAAAAAGAGTGTGTCGGAATAAAATTTTAACAAAGAAAGAAAAATATACTTGTATATAATTATTGATAAAAATAATGAGATGTAAGTATTGAAAGAGAATAAAAATAAAAATACATGAATCAACAATGGAATGAGAATGAAAAAAAAAAACAATAAAAAAAGACTAAAAAAAATTGTTGAACTCATAGTCACAAATAGATTACCAATTTTTTGTGTCATAAATAGGTTTCTATATTTATAAAAGTATTAATTAAATTTTTCTTTTTTAATAGAGTTACTAACATTATTATAACAATCCGATTAAAATCCAATGACCCAGATTAGAGTACTCATTCATGAAGTAAAAACAAAAATCTCCATTGAAATCTCACCCTATATATATATAAGCAACAGAAACAAACTCAAAGAGCTAAAATATAAAATTATAAAGTACCCCAAAATAAATAAAATTAATTCAGGAAAAATTAAGAACTAATGTTTTAATTCCTAAAACGTTGAATTTCGAAATCATAGGAAGTCATAAGAGTTTATATGAGACTGTTCACCAACACAGGACTGATAAGTCAAATTTAATCCTTTTAGGCTTTATGATAGTCTCTAATAGCTATGAATTCCATTTTTTTTTAATTTTTTTTATCTTTTTATATTGCATCATTCTCAGTACTTTAAAAAAAAATAAAAATTGCATCATTCTCCCTATGATGGAGTTGAATTTCAAAGAAATTCAATTGACAAGCGTGAAGAACAATTCTTTAAAAACCTTTAAAGGGTCCAACTTTAGAGTGATTAAGTTTTCGATCTCAAAAATACAAAACCAATCCATTGTACGAATTGGTAAAACAAATTTAACCACATAAATGTAAAATTAGTAAGGCTTGAGCACTACCTCTTTCAAAGAATCATTATCATTAACATGTTTAACCGTTAATAATGGAAAAGTATCTCCCACCAAATATGCTTCAATTGTGTCTTTGTTGGAATTAAAAGTACTAGAGTTAAGTAAAGCTCACCATTTTATTTCTTATCGTCACTTGAACCAAATACAGGACTAAAATCAAAATCGTCAAGTTCTTCCTCTGTGTTGGTTGGATCATAGATTGGACCTAACTCAAATAAATCATCTTTGTCTACGTGGCTTTAGTCTTAAATCGGATATAGACTATTATAATCAAATAATTCCTCATCTCAAACAAATTCTTCAAATGGTTTAATTGCGTAGCAACGTCACGTAGACTTCCTCCATTATTCTTCATAAGCACTAGGATACCAACTAATGTGTACAAAAAAGACCACTTGTCACAGTCAAACCATACTAAACCCATTAATTCTCACAATAATTTTGGATGTAGGGAAATCTATAATTCATTGATTTGTCTATAAATACCGGAAAAATAAGGCTCAAAGATTCACTGATTTACAAAAGAATGCCGAAAATTNACAACTTATATGAAGAATCTTTTACTGAGGTGCTCTAATCAACATGCATTAGCCATACATAAGAAAGTCATATGGTTTCAATACAACATGCATGAACCATTTTATGTTTTCACCAGAAGTTAATGTAGAGAGAGTCTCTTATAAATACCATACATAAAAGTGGTGAAAAACAGTTCTGTACTCTGAGGTTTGAGCTGTATCTTTTAGAGGTTGTGGGAACTCCTGGGTTTTAAATTGGCTCCTGCAATGATGATTATGGTAAATATATAGAGTTATTTTTACTTAACTATTATCACTTGATTTGAATGGATAACTTGCAACCGTTATCACTTGATTTGAATGGATAGCTTTGTATGTTTCTTTTTTATTATCTTTTTCTCTAAGAAAATATTTGTACATAGAATAGAGCAATTAATAATTTTTAAACTGTCACTCAAAAGTGGTCGCATGCTTAGCATAATTGGTAATCACACATAACTCCAATTTTTAGGTTAGAGTTCAATTCCTCCACCCCCAGTGTCAAATAAATAAATAAAACTGCCACTCAAAAAAAAAAAAAAAATGTTTAAACTCTTATGGCACAGAAACCTCATTCATGTTTGTCTAATCTAGGAAACGTATCGTAACGGAAATTACATAATGCTCTAAATTTACTTATTCCCCTTCTTAAATATGGATTCAGATGATTAGATATATATATATATTTTTTGGGTAAAATTGTAGTTTAGAAACTTAATAATAATAAAGAGAAAAGGATCATGATCATTATGAGAAATAACACTATCCAGGGTGGTAGAGGAATGTCATTCCTAATATTTTCTCCTTATTTTGGGCCCATTAAGTTTTACCATAGTGAATGCTTCTTGAGAATCATTACACTATAATTGGTATAACATTTTTCACGACCATATATTATAGTTGCTAAATGTGCTTAGATGGTTTTCTTACAACTTTTTTTTATTTTTTTTTTTAAATTTCAGACATTGTTTTAGATAGCAAATATGGTTGATTATCTACTTATCTGCTGCTGGTCGAGTTCCTGTCACTTAATCACAGCATAGATGTTAGAAAAAGAATTATGATTTAAGTGTTTCATCATATTTCGTATTTTGGATTAGATTAGACATACATTTGTACTTGTTTGACACTCAGCATATAAGATACATAGTGTGATGATTTCTCTTTGGGCATTCAAGGTTGGGACAATGAAGAACTTGGGTTTGCTGGGGCCTTTTTTTTGGGAACGAGATCTCTTGTACAGGTTCTATGGGTTGTGGGACAAAGAAGAAGAAGGAGGAGGAGCATATTGGAGAGCAGAGAGAGTGTTAAACACTCGTATTACTTGGGATTTTTTGTGAGGAAATTTCTGTGAGAGAATTGCCTTGTGATCCCTTGATTGACAATCAATAAAACTACTGCAATGTGCCCCATGGAAGGAGGTCAATTTTGTGGCCGAACCACGTAAATTCTCTAGTATCTTGATTTATTGTTTCATTGGTGTTTCTTAAGTGTGTGTTCTAATGTGTTAATTTTGACTTTCTTATTAAAAAGTTGATCAAATTTATTTGAATTTTATTCAAATAACTAATTACATAAAGGTTTTACTAAATCTGAATTGAAGAAGTGAAATAGATAAGCCCTTTTGTTTTGTTAAAAAAAAAATTAAATGAATAAGCTCTTACTAATAAGTTTTGGCTTAAAAAGTAATCTCCAAACTAAATATAGTTAATAATCTTTATACAATCTAGTTATATTCCCTCTAATATTTTTAAATAATTTATCTGCAGTAATCAAACCATTAATGCTTCACTACTCTTGGTGGCCCTGAAGGTAAGAATTAATTCTTAGTGGGTTGGGATATCGGTACCCTATCTGCTTCCCTTAAATAGGCATACCCTACTTTCCCATCCTTGTTACGGAGCGATAAAGATAAAAGACAATTTAGTAATGTTACAGATGGATTTACATCAAATACGCAATTTCAAATCACAAATTGTCATAAAATGGGATCATATTATTTAAAGCTGTGTAATAAAAAATAATACGACATTATTTGGTGCAAATTTTGGTCACAAAAATGAGTTCTCAAACCTTACCCTATAAGTGGAAGGCATACTCGAGAGACACATGGATTTAATCTTTTAGAGTTATATTTGAGTAGAACTACTATCATTTTATGAATCTGCACAATGTTGTTTTGAGATCATCATCAAATTTTGTTTCTGTTATAGGATTGAATGTTGTTTTGGAAATAAAGCAAATTTTGTTTCTGTTATAGGATTGAATGTTGTTTTGGAAATAAAGTTGTTCAAGAGTATGCTTTCACTTTGCTCACATCATATAAAGGTTAGAATATGCTATATTCTAGATTGTCACTAACTTAATCAATAACATGTAAAAATTCTTCTAATTATAATTCTAGTGAAATTTGAAAAGTCATAGTTGTTCCTTAATTAATTCATATAATTTAGTACTAACATTCGAGCTGATAATTCATGGTACATATTATTATTGTCTCAACTTCTCTCTTAAAGGTCACCAAACTAAGAAAGATGACAAGATAATTACCAAGGTTCCCTAGAACCTTTGAATAAATTATAATGTAACATACAAATTAGGAAAAAAGAAATGACAATAATATATTTTTGCCCTTCTTTTATACACCAAAAGATGCTAAAATTATTGTCGAAGTGGATTGACCGCGGCTCCGAAACAAATTGGAGTGTTTGAGGTGTCTTCTCTTATCATAAAGATGAAAGGATAATCAACAAGGAAATATATAGGTGGTAGAAGGTTGTGGCAAGCAGCCGCATTCGATTCATATGTTACCATTGCAGTTTCAGTTGCATGCACATTTACAAGTTGACAACTACAACTGCGAAAAATTTCCATGCACTACTTGCTATCATCACCATTGAGAGCTTTTAATATCTCTGCCTCTGTCACCTTGAGATCCATTCTCACTCCCTAATTGTTCAGTGAACTCTGAGACTTCAACCTCATACCTAAAATTGAATTTTGGTATCCTTAAATCTCTAATTTCCAGGGTCTTGAACTTAAATGATAGATCAAGAAGATCCATCAATGAACATTGTTAGCTTTTTATATGATGCATCGGACAACAGGGTCCAGCATAACGTGTGTCAGACTGTATAATGCACATTGCCAAACATAGCGAGAACAACAAACAACTAGTCGGATATCAATTTCTTTCCACAAATTCTGTTTCCTTCTTTTTATTTTCGTAAAATCTCAAGTAATTAAACATTGGAATGTACATTTATGAATAAAATATCAATTAACTAGGGAGAGTGTTTTCTACAAAGTCTTACCAAGTGGGAGATAACTAATCAGACTCGCATTTTTTCTGTCATGATAAGGAAGCAGGAAGATGAGCCAACCATGGCAGCAGCTTCTCATGCACTAATTCGGGCCTATCATCGTGGGGGCAGTGCCCTACTCCATCCAAGACAAAGAGGCTTATATTTGGTAATTTGGCAGGCAAGGAACTGAAGTATTTTCCCACTGGTCCATCAAGAGGAGTAAATGGATCTTCATTCCCCCACAAAACCAGAACAGGTAGGGAGATTTTTGGTATCAATTTAACAGGGCTCGGCCCCGGTGGACCTGTCACAATAGAAACAAAAGCATCCAACGCCCCTTGATCGAATGTCGGTTCAACGATGATCTACATTTTTTCCAAGTCGGAACACAAAAGGCATTAAGTTTATGTCTAGGAACAAGTGTAAATAAAAACAGTACCAAGAGGAGAAACAATAGTACCTCTACTAGTTCATCATCCACAGACTCCTTATTTCCATAAACAGACAGCAAAATATTTCTAAGGTTCTCTCTGCATTGGGATTATCGCATTATCAGATTTATTCACCTCAACACTTTGGATATCGGTGGACATTTTCTGACTACTAGTGAAGTAGAATACCTCTGTCTAACACGCTCGAAGATAAATGAAGCAATTCCTTGTTGCTTCAGTAAAAAATCAACCAACCAAAGCAAAGGTAACAATAGCTTGATTCTCCAATCATCAACAATTGCCTTATTGTTCATGCCACCAGCACAATTTAAAAGCACGAGTCCTCGAACCAATGATTGACTAGATTCTAATTGAAGAAAGAAACGAGAAAAGAAAAGGTGAATCATAGGTTCCAAAAGCAAAACTTGGGAGTAATTAAGTAATTTTATGTTTAAAAAAATGGTTTCTGTTTCTTGACCCAAAAAGTAGAGGTTAAATATACCTGAGGCGGCAATCAAACAAGCAAGGCTTCCAACAGAGTTCCCTACCAGAACAGTTGGCTTCTTAACAATTTCATCCAAGAAATCCAGTATTAACTATTCATGAAGAGTCTTAAGTCAGTAGGGACGGAAGATACAATGTCATGGATTGATAAAAAATGCAGGAAAAAATCCTGATTTTTTTTCAATCTTAAAAAGGAAACATACCTCAGCCCATGTTTCCATTGTATATGAAAAGCCAGCCGGCTTATCTGAAGCACCAAATCCAAGAAGGTCAATGGCATAAACAGTGTTATTCTGGGCTAAGGTTCTAATATTCCTGTCAGAATTTCAGTATTTCAGAACAAAACACAAAATAGAAAATAAGATAATGTCAATTACTCTGGCTAACTGTTGGGAATCCAAAGATTAAAGCATATATCAGTCACAATCACAGGTCATGTTCAATACATTTTGTTATCTTATAATGTTACTCTACTTCAACCGAAAAAACACGAGTTCGTTTTTTTATTCCAGTATAACTATGTTAGCCATATACTAGATTTTCATTCTTTGTAGTTGGGTGAAGGAAAGAAATATAGTTCAAAGGATATTGCTCTGTTGCATTCAAAAAGTCAGAACAGCATCTCCCCCGCTGTTGGGTGCTTCAGAAAAGGAAACAAATAAAATTGTCTCTTAGGCAGATCTTAAGTAAAAGGAACAGAATAAACTTACTATTGCTGCAATAAAAGAGCTAGAATAGAGCACTAACAGCTTCTAATTTTTTTTTTTAAAACGGGCAGGAGTGCTTTTAATGTTCTTATTATACTTGGACTAATGAGAGATGTGTTTAAACTATATCGAGACAAAGCTTGATCCTGCATTGTGTTGGTGTTCTTAGTCTTAGTTGACATCGGATTCAAGCCAATGTGGATACAAAATGAAATCCCTAGCAGTTTGTTTTCTTCTAATAAATGGCACATTCGGTTATGTTTGGTTTGTTGGAATGGAGTAGGAATGGTAACGAGAATTGTAATAGAATGGAATTAGAATGGAATAGGAATGACATTCCATTATTTGCGTAAACTAGTGGAATGGAATGGAATAGACATTACATTGACAAAAATATCCCTACTTTTTGGTATCCTTGTGGGGCAAAAAAAAAAAGTTCAAGTTTAGACAATTTAATAAGTTTTGGAATCATGATTGCAAAGGTTTTTGAAAGGAATTGACATTCCATCACTTGATTGAATAAGTATTCCAATTCCTTTGTCTAAAATGCAAACCAAACAATGGAATAGGTATTAAATAGAAATTAGCTTTCCATTTCAAAGCTCATTCTGTCAAACCAAACATGGCAATGTAGGCAGAAATCCCAAATGAGTTGTTCACACACTAAAGCTTCTCCATATTTATCAAATAGATCTTAACAACATATTGTTTTGAGGATCAATTCTAGTTTCCTTTGGAAGTTCTGTATGCAACTGCGCAAGTATCAATCGGACTTTTTTTTCAGTAAACTTGGTTGCTAATTGCTAACTCTTTATTATAAGAAGATATAATAACTATCAAAGACTTGCAATTTGGAAAGCTCCGAATCACGTTCTAAAAGTATAATGGCAAAAGTGCTAACATTTTCATTATCAACGTGATTTGAGCAAGTGCGGTGAGGCTAAATTGGGTATAAGAGGTGTGAAGGACATAGACAAGAGACCACAAAACAACATTTCAGGGCATTAACAGAAAGACAAACCAACCTCCGCCAATGAGGAATGGAAGCACCAAAGCCATGAACAAGAAGCAAAGGAGGATTCGAATTCGAACCCGAACCCGAACCCGAACCCGACTCTTGCTTTCCTTCTCCTTCATGAGGATGAGAAATAAAGTAACTGATAGAAAATAGACCCTTCCACAGCCACTTCTTGCACTTCTCCTTTATCTCTCCAACACCCGACGCCACAGGCGGCGGCACCGCAGTCTCAGCGGCAGAAGAACTGAACTTGGTGACGACAAGAGAATATTTGTTGGAGGAGCAAAGACTAGGAGAAAACGCCTTCGGCTTCCCATTGTTAGTATGAGTATTGAGACCATTATTTGGACCCAAAGAGAAACTCGTTCTCTCTTTCTTCGGTTTGGGCTGCTGAAACTTCAAATGCATCAGAAACCCAGTTGAAAGGGAGTCCGAAGCCATTCCTATTGCTCTCTTTCTCTATCTTTTTATTCTTCTTTTTCTCTCGTATACGTAAAAGTTATGATAATAAACTGAATCCCATATGGTTCAGTTTCTAGTTTCTACTCTATTTTGGATGCTTTTAAAAGCTATAAGAAGTCTTGTTACGCTAAAAAATTGGATAAGAAAGTTGACACATGTTCGCTTTATGGTCATGACTAAAGATATTGTACAATTGGTGGTTATAAATAAAAAGGCAAAAGAAATAGAGGGTCCCACACTCCCACTTGTATTTTTTAAAATGTTAATAAAAAAATCAAAAAAAAAAAAAAAAAAAACAATTTCTCAAAGTCTAAAGAGCTATATATAATAGAGCAACCAGGAGTTGGGAAATCTCACTACGAACATTTCCCAAAGAGAAAGTGAAAACCATGAACGTAGAAGAAGAGGTTGAGCGACTCAAAGAAGAGATCAAAAGACTCGGCAAGATCCAGCCTGATGGTTCATACAAGGTAAACACCCCCCACCCCCCTTCTCTTTTTTTTTTTTTCTTTTTTTTCCATTTTCTTTTTCTTTTATATTTTTTTCCCCACGTTAAAATCGATTTCTGCCTAAGCGTTTGAGTTGCATCAAACTGGGTGGTTCTGCGATGACGGTTGTTGTGATTTAACCTGGATCTGAGATTATTATTGGAGATCTCATGCTTTCTCATTTTATTATACCAAAATTACACAACTTTTAAGTAAGATGTCAACTCGGGTACAAAAGTCTGTACTGGGTATGTTTTTTAATTTTTTTTTCTTTTCATTTTTATCATCTTATCGGAATTTTTTTTATTGCACCTTGGAAATTTTTATTGCTTCGTTTTCTTATATTTTATTATGTTTCACTGAGGACCTGAAGCTGGGATAATCTGCATCCCTGTATTCTATTTTTGGAAGAATCAAAACATATGAGTCTTGTTTATTCAACACATTGTTATATTATGTTATACTGTATATTGTAAGAAATTTTTAGAATCTTACTTTTGGGTGTTCGACTCTACAAGATGGAGTCCTGCAAAGTTCATTTTGATGTTCTATACTATGCGACTACATTGTAGTCTGTTCTTTTTTTTAGAAACACATAAAAGCTAGGCATACAAAGAGGGCTCACAGAGCAGTGATTGAGTGGCTGAATAGTAGTTGAATTGCCCGAGTGGAAACTACGAACTCACACCATCGAAGCACTTGTTGACTAGAGAAACAGCCATTGAGCTTAAGAGAACTCAAGCTCCTTTGGTCGACGAACTAATTTTACCGCTTGTAAGCAATCTTTGTATGTCTAGCTCTTTCGTGTTCCGTTTCTAGATTTAAATGCTTGATAAGGCGTCCAAAGGGTACGACTGGCCAAAATATTGGTCACCATTGATGGTCCTAATTAATCCATTATATTTTAGAATGTAGAGTTTCCGAAGCTCTCATGATTTCTTGATTGACTCTTCCAACTGGGAGAATTTCTTTACACCAGTTGTGTTGAATTTAGTTCTTACTAACTAATTGAAAAAGTCAACGTCCTGGGACATTTAGGAAGATACCAAAATCGGTCTGCACTAAACACCTGGGAAGGTCTATTGGATATTGGAATATTGTCAAGAGTCTGATAATTTTATGGTGATGTGGGTCTCTTTCGTCAAACAGTTGCAGCCCCTTGGAATAGTGTCAAGAATTTGATAGTTTAATGGTGATGTGGGTCTCTTTTGTCAACCTGTTGCAGCTCCTTAGTGATTATAATTTATATATGTATAGTTGGGGACCTTGGAGTATAATCATCTAATGAGTGAGAGGAGAGACCCACGTTGCAAAATTTAAAATTAAGCATTTTTCTTTATATATTTGAAAATGATATGCATGATACTGAAATCATTTATCAGCATGTTGGTGGTGAAGTTCATGGTTTCATTTGATGGTAGTTTCAATCGCCTTGTTTACATTGCCAACCCGCCAACTTTCGACAGAGAACCTCAGTGGACCTTAGAATTCTCTTCATCATACACCTGCATTACCAAAAGAAATTTCTTTCCATCAAATTGTTTGTACATTTCTGAATTATTTTGCCGTAATTCGGTCCATTTGGACATATTTTTTATTCTGAATCTTCTGATTTGTGCTCCTCATGTTGAATTACGATGTTTAGACTTCTAGTCATAGAATGAATATAAAGGTGCAAAATAGGTGCAAAATATTAACTGCGGGATCTTCTTCATTCTTTTGAACATCTTTTCCTGCTTCATACTTTTAATATTTAGCTGACATAAACATTTGATTTCTTCTTGAAGGTAACATTTGGTGTGCTGTTTCATGATGATAAGTGCGCCAATATATTCGAAGCACTGGTTGGGACGTTAAGGGCAGCGAAGAAGAGAAAGGTTGTCGCATATGAAGGAGAGCTACTACTACAAGGAGTCCATGACAACGTGGAAATCACGCTCAAACCAACCCCAGAAGCGGCAGCAAGTGATGCAGTTGCAAAGGCTTAATTAAAATTTCAAAGCTTCCTCTAAAGCTTGCTTTAAAATATTTATGCAATTATATTGTTTTACATGTATCTCTGTGTAAAAGAGACTTAGTGTTTTTTCATGTTTGAGACCATGTTTTGGCTCATAAGTTGAGTGAAACAAGAGTAAAGGCTTTGTTTGATGATCCCTTTTGATTAGGACAATGAGTACATTTTCTTTTCTTTTTGGAGAAAAATGTCCTTATTTCGTAGACTAATGCTTTTACGTTTTACTTTGCTTTCCCCTATGACTACAAAAATGCATTTGGGTAAACTGAAAAAAAGGAAAAAGGAAAATACCCTTAAGCTTTAGGTGTTTTGCAATTTTTACCATCAAGTTTGGAAATCTCTTGATTGACTTTTTGAATCATTTTAACAAATAAAAGACAATAATACACTTAAAATTAAGAAAAATAACGAACTTTAAGTGAAAAACAATAATACTAGGGATATTAATAAGGCGGGGCAGGATCGATTTTGTATTTATCATCCTTTCGCCGTCATTATTTTATTACCGTCTAATTAGGTGTGGGGTAATTTCAGGAAAATCCTCATCGGGGATCGGTTTTTCTATTGGTATATCAAGGTTTCTATTTGGAAACGTCACCTTGAGTCAATTAAATAATTTTGTATTGGTTCGAATATTTTAAATGTCTAAATACATTGGAAAACAATAAGGAAAAAAAACTTAAATTGAAGTTAAATTCATTGAAAACTCTAATTTAAGCTCAAATCTATTAGAAATATAATTTAATAAAATACTTAAATAACTAAAAAAAAAAAAACATTCAAATAAAGCTTTAAAATGTTAGAGTTGTCAAATGTAAAATATTTAATACCAAAATAACACAATCCCAAATACTTAAACTCAAACAATATTAGTATATGACTATATATTATTAGTTTTTTTTTTAAATCTAGTTGAATTATTATTACAAAAAAATAAAAATTAACTTATATATTTAATCTGTACAAGGTACTCAAATCTCAAGCTTGCTCCACCCCACTAAATGTTAAATGGTTAATCCTTGCCTCATGCTCCGCACTATTTATAACAGTAAAAACCCACTCCATTCAGGTATGTGCACCATCCCGTATAATACTAAAGAAAATAAAAGACTAATCCAGTTTTGATGGAGGATATTATTGTTTTGTCATTATTAGAATGGCAAAAAAAATCAATTTATGATATCGATTTTCACAAATTTTTAATCTCAGGTATTATTTTACACAGTCTAAACCTCAAGTTTTAAATTACAGAACATCCAAATCTCAGGAATCAGGATATTTTTTTGCAATTCACTCAATGCATTTTTGAAAAGATTTTCTTAACATGGAACTTCAGCTGTGTTCAAAGTTATAGTCTAGAGACTAAAACTATTGGGATAACGTTGTAATTGTGATATTTATTTTGAAACTTTTCGTCCTTTCGCCGTCATTCTCTGGGTGGATCTATTGCCACCACTTCATCTACTCTCCCCACCCTTATCTTTTTTAAACTTTTTTATTATAAAAAGACCCTAAATGAAATTACATTTTAGTGCTAGAATTGTTTATTTAAAAAAAAAAAGATATATACGTTCTTTAAGTGCTTTAGTAAAAAACAAAAGAAAAAAACTCTTCTCGCCCATTCTTAGAATGACTAATTCAAAAGATTGGGATAGTAAAAACTTTTTTTTTCTCACTATATTAGGGATTCGAGAGCGGGAGATGGATTGAAACACAAAAGTTCTAAGTTCAGCATTGTCATAGCCTATGATTTGGAGTAGTTAGAACCAAGATTAGGATCTACGAGTTCGAAAAGATTTCTTTGTTCTTGACATAAGCCTTGAATTATAGAAAACAATGGACACTTTTAGCCTACATGAACATGTTTGAATAACAAAGTAAACTGAAAAAACTATGATATACACCAATCTATATGGAAGCCAATAGAAATTTATATATATATATATATATTAAAATATACAATAAAAAAGAACTTTATTAATTGAACATGCAAATTATTTGATATATATTTAATGTAGTCTGTAAATAATCTAAGTGATGGATTGGAGGGTTTATCTTTCTGTTTGGGTTCTTTATAATATTTTCACTGATAAAAAACAAATTTCATTGCTTTTATCTAAAGATTCAAAAGACTAAAAAATAGAGCAATACATTTAAAATCTTGAAAGTATTCAAAGAACCTATAAAACTTTAAACATAAGAGAATGCTACTCATGATGCTTAAACAACCATCAACTCCCATATCATCTCCAACACACTTCTAAATTTTTTAGATAGATGAGGGGTGAGAAGAATGAAAGAGATAACAAGAGTAAAAAAATAATTGATGAGTACGAATAGAGAAAGAGAAAACGTGAGAGTGATGGGTAGAAAGAGAAAAGAGGAATGTGAGAAAGTGAGGGTGGGAAGAGAGGGAAGAAAATTAGAATAGGGGATAATTTTGAAAAAAATAATGGTGTAGAAAGTAGTAATTAGTTTTAAGTACTATTTAAGTGTAGTTTTAGAAATAGGGTATAGAGAATAGACAAGCAGATGGCAATAGACTCATCCTATTCTCCCTTTACTTAAATTATGGGATAATAACAAAAACATCCCCTCAGTTTATATAAATAACAAAATTGTCCGCAGATTAATAAACTGAGACAAAATCTACCCTCATATAATTTGGTAAAACTTAACTTAGTTTTTTTCTAGTAAAAGAATGACCAAAATACTCATATCCAGTCACAATTAATTAACTACAAATGGAAAAAAAAAATTAAAAGAAAATGTTATGACTTTTTTTTTCACTAAATCTTCTCATTTTTATATCTTCTTTTCTTTTTTTTTTTTTAAGACCACAGGGATAAATTGAACATTTCAACAAAAGCTACTGTATATTTTTTATAGTATTCCTTACAATAAATAAAGAGAGATTATCAATTTTAATCTTTTTTAATACATGTGATGAAAAAAAGGACAACCTATAAACCATTTACAAAAGTAGGACTTTTGTTGCCATGTCATTTAATGAATATTTCGAAGTTCTAAAATTATCTCTGACTCGACTTTATTCGAAAATTTTCAACCGATTCGAAAATGTCAAAAGTGACAGAGGCGGCGCCAGGAAAGTTGCCGACGATATTCGATTGGAGTCGAAATTGTTCGACTACGGTCTAACAGTAGTCAAACACCGGTCAAAAATTTTCGATCGGTGGCTTCGACCCTAGTCGAATTATTCGACTACGTTCTAACAGTAGTTCGACCTCAGTCAAAAATTTTCAACTAGGATCAAAATTTTCTGGCCATCGATCGAAAAACAATAAGAACAACCAGGAGAGGCAGCCGAATAAGTTTGACAATAGTCAAAATTTTCTGTCAAGGTCGGGATCAGGACCAAGACCGATAGTGGTGGCTAAAGTAGTTTGAAGTTTGTTGAAGAAATAGAGTATCCAAATAATTTTACATGCATGACATGACAATAGGAGTTAGTTTTGAAAACATTAATTAATGAGTCTCATTTTTCATCACACAAGAGTGTAGTAGATCTCTTAGGTATAAATTCCCCATAAATATTTAATGATTGGGCTTTCAAAAAAAATATTTAATGATTGGCCACCATATATTTTTGAAAAATGTACACTAGCACCTATGATTTATGACTATTTAACATTGACATCCTTAAACCAAATATATTAACAGTGATACCTCCGAAATTCACACCCTTTCTATTAGTCAAATTTAATTTAGTAAAAATTTTAACTTTGATCATTATTTTTTTTTTAATTGATGAACTATCTCCTGCGAAACACAATTAATCGTCTAATTTTAGAGAATAACAAAACTGAATGTTGGAAAACTCATTGATATTTTAGTGCTTATACAATTCTAAGTGGTCACGTCAATTATTATTTTTGCTAGAGGTGTCCCCATAAAAGTGACATAAGATAGAGGTGCCAACATCATCTTTCTTATTATTATTATTTTTCTTTTGGGTTTCCCTTTTCCTTTTACTTCAAAATCCATGTTCAATAGTATTATCTGCTAACAGGTAAAGGGTCGAAAAATGAAGGCTAATTTAAGTCTTCGCCACCCAAAGTAAAGATGCCAAGTATACCAGCTTGCGAGCAGCAATGTGCGTTTCTCCTCAAAAGTAGAGAATGAGATTCAGGTTGTGGTGGAAAAAATCTGTGTGAAACAACGGAAACCTTTTTTTTTTTTTTTTTTAAACTGAGGGGCTGTGCAACAACGGTGAATGTGAGACATGTTCTTGAACAGGCCACATTTTTTCATACTCGTTTGATTTTTGTCGGTGAATAGGCTTGGTCAGCATCCCAATTTTTTTTTAATAAGAAAAAGGTCATTAAATGACCTTGTATTTCAATGTTTTTTTTATTTTTTTTCTGCGAAACCCCTTGTATTTTTAAGAAATATGGGATAATTCATTGAATTTGATTTTTTATTACAAAAAACTTTTAACACTTTGACTATTTTTGAAATTCGACCTTATTATATAAGTTAAATTTGGAGAATTAATAAGAAATGACAAATAAGCTTTAGTAGATGGTAGATTTAGGTTTATATTACTTTCCTTACTGTGTTTAGATACAAAGAAAATTGTTTGGGAACTATATTATTAAGTATGAGGTTATTAGAAAAATCGAAATATTATTTGAAAACTAGAATAAACAATCCTTGAATTTTTTATTTTTATTTTTTCAAAAATAGAACTTAACTAATGACTACCATTGATTATAAATAAAGAAAAATAACTTACATAACATGAGAGTTGAACTCCCAATCTAGTACCCAATCTCCACCCCACCCACTAAACTAAATAATTCTTAAATTTATTGTCTAAATCTAGCAATTTTACCATTTTAATTAATTTTCCTAATTTTGATGATACGAGGTCAAATTTCTTTTTTTTTCTTTAAAGAAAAAATCAAATTACAAGACTTTTCGTCGTAAAAAAAAACAAATTCAAAGAGGTTTTCCCATATTTCTTAAAAACTCACGGGTTTCGTAAAAAAAATATGAAATACAAGCCCATTTTATGACGTTTTCTCTTTGTCTTTCATTCCCTTGAAAGAGGACTTCTCAAAAATGACTAAATTCTGTTGTGATGTGTAATTGCTACAGATGGGCGGGGGGAATTACATGTACCCCAACTCCCATGTTTGAAGAGTCTTATAAATCAATAACAATGTAGCACTTTCTCCGACCAAAATTTTTTTTGGCCGTTCTTAATGGTGATAATTTCAGATATGCCCTTGAAAATGGCTGGTGTTCTTACTCTCCTTGCGGTTGTGTTCATTTTCTCCTTTGCTTGGAATTATGTCTTCTCATTACAATTTCTCAAACGCATTATGCTTACTTCCCAAAGTAGCCATTGACTAATTTTGTATTGAACATTTGAACTGTAGTTTTCTGTTTGTCGATCTTAATTTTCAGCTAAACAAACATGGCTACTTCAATTGGAAATTACATATGGTAATGGTACTTGAGATATAGATATTGTAACATTTTTTATGAGCACTTCATGAACGTTATAAATCTCAGAATCTCAGATTCTGAATTCAAGGAATTGAAACTGGAAAGAGTTCAGCCTCTAGATTGTTGAAAGTTACAGTAGTTTGTTCTCTTGAAGGTGGAACCTCATTCTACATTTTCCATATGGAAAACATAAGCAAGAATACTTTTAGAACAATCTATGCATTAGCTTCACAAATTAGCTTTAGGGAATAAAGTTTTTGTTTTTGTCTGTTGTGGTGTTAAATGTTTGGTTGAGTTTTCTTCGTTTTGTGGGCAAACAAAGAGCAAGAAATGCACAACATAAATTAAAATCAATATATCACAATAACTAAGAAAAACACTTAGAATACTATTCTGGGGTATTGACATACCTCAAATAGTAGAAATACCCAGCAGCCAAAATGTTTAAAATGCTTGATAGCTATAATCATGCCAGCATCATCAAAGTCGTCAATTAGGCCTACCTTTAAACTGGAGAGACACTTTGACCATGAAGGTAAGGATATGCAAAACCAAAAGATCAAAGACGACATTCTGAAAATGGTGGCAGACAGACCTCTTCAATTCTTTCCTTCTCACTTCTGAAGAATGTCAAAAATAGATCAGGGAACAATGATTTCAACATGCTTTGTTGCTACAAAACATATTGGTAGGCTATTTGAGCTTCATCTATTTACTAAACTAGTAAGTTTGGCAAAATTGGAAGCCTGAAATCCAACCACTATATTCGAAAATAGGAATAATTTATAAAAACAAGTGACAAGCTGGAGTCACCTCTACAAGTCATCATGATGGTCCGGTAAGAATGAACGCATGCAGCAGGCTCTGAGCTGCCTGGGTTTCGTCGGGTGTACCAGATATGACTATAATCCTATCACTTGTTCCAGGACGAGGTTCATGCACAATGACCCTGGCACCTGAAATCTGATTTGAGAGAGCAGGAGGTGAGAGAGAGGATTAGGACAGATGCTTAGATATAATGAGGACTTACAGAAGAACTAAAAAAATAGCTGGCGACATGATTCTGACTAAAAGATAGTAACAAGCATTAAGGCAGCAATATTGCTGTCTTAATAGCTTAGCCAACTTATTTTCATATCAACTTATTTTGAAGATGAATTTTATGTTNCTCAATGTCATAAAGTTAAAGTGTGATTTCTTAATTCTTAAATTCATTTAAGTTGACCACGATTTTCAAATAATTATTTTGTGATAACAAACTATAATAATGAGTTTCTCAAAACTTCTTTTTTGTATTTAGTTTAGAAGAGTTCCAAATATGTCCTTACTCCAAATAACCGAAGGTCTGAAACATATATTTTTTAGGCCGCTATTTTTGTTTCATAAATCTACTATATCCGGCACTTTTATGGAGATTTTTGACATCAGGTCCCCCCGCTAAACCCAAAAAATTTTGGGAGCTAAGAAACTCCAGCATATTGCTAGATAGGGCCCCATTAGGAATCCCAAACCTCATGGAAGCAAACCATGGACTTGATCACTACATCTACCCTTATGGGTCTAAAATTTCTATGGAGGTTTTCAATAGCCATGGACAGTCATCACAAAAGACAAAACCATAACGGAAATAGTGAATTCAAACACAACAAGCTAGAAATCAATTTTGGTAAGGGGAATATACTAGTGCATATCTGCTCTAGGAACTTCAGTTCCAGCACTTTTCCTAACAACAGTAAAACAGCCTGCTGTCACTCACTTGTGGTTTTAGCTATCACTAAGGGCAGCATATATACACAAAACAATGCCAATAAAGGAGAGCAGTATAAGTTTGAAAGACAAGTACCTGTCTTAGGCGAGTCAAGTTGTTACCATTCTCCCCATACACAGAGCCAATAACATTTTCAGGAACTACGATCTCCACAGTAGTATTTGTTACAATAGCTGATTTGCTTCCACTGATAACACCATACACCAGAAAAAATGAGTAATGTAGTTGATAAAAAATCAAAAGAATAAAAAAAATAAAATAGGAAATAAATAAATAAAAATGTTCTGGATATTTTTTTGTTGAATCTATGCCTTTTGCAAGTTCAAGAAACAAAATATTCTATTGATACGATTATACTAGATGTGAGACAAATACAAACTAAAATCCAAAAGATTTCTATTTGATTCCATCAGAAACCACAAGAAGCAGGTATTCTATTTCAATGACTAATTTTAATGCACGGTAAGCAGAATAATGAAAAGCCAAGAATCATATCAGGTGATCACCATGAATACTATAGTAAATAGTTTAGTACTGTGTCTGATGAGAAATACAAACCAGTTTTACCGATCAAATAAAGGTACAAGGGTCATCACAAGCATTTTGTCATGCCAAATATTATGAATTGAAGTTTTAGTTATAAGAACTTAGAAAGAAAATCCCATCCTTACAATGAAGGAAACATCTATAGTACTTAGTTACTAGTCCATGGTGTTCACCTGCACCACTATCTTTAATACCTCAATCGTCAAAATGAGATCACATCCACAACTTAAGGTGTTGCACACTTCAAATAGATGAATAGTGTCCAACATCTGAAGGCATCAGAGTTATCTATGCTCAAAATGATTCCATATACAATGAAATAATCAAAATTCATCATTTGGAGCTCTCTGATGCAGCCGTACTTGTATAAAATTAAGATGGGTATAATCTAGTAATTTTATGCATAGTTACTGCAATACCTACCTGCCCAATTCCAAGCCACCTTTTAGAGAAGTTAATCCCCTGCCAGCATCAGAGACTCCCCTTGTACCAAGGCCAGCAATCATCTGCAATCAGCAACTAAACATTATTAAAATCATGCTCACAAGATATACATAAAAGAAAGAGAGGCTTTACCTGTGATTCCCATGGTCTTGGTGAAGGAGGATGATCTAATGTGTGAGAAAGTCCAAGATGATCCAAGCCTTGAGTCAGTGTAGTGTGTCGATTGAGACTATGAGTAATACCAACTGGTGGTGAAGCATTTATTCCAAGAGGAGCAGGGTCTCTCATTCTTCCATAGGGGCTAGTATCAGTTAACAAAGATGATGCATTCCTTGTTTCAGCACTGTTGACAATGCTGGATAAGAGGTTATCTCTCAATCTACCAGTGGCATTGTACAACGCATCTTGCACACTTGAAAAATCTCCTGAAATCTGTTGATAAAGAAATATATGAAATTCATAGCGAAGAAGGATCTTGTAAACTTATATAACCAAAAAATGAGAAACTTTACCAAACGTAACTTGATTATACAAATTAAGAAATATGTTCATAATTATATCACAAATATCTCAAATTCCAATGCAGACACGGAACCATATAGAGGGTGAAACTCACAAATATCTTTAACTGGACATAATCAACAATATCAAAAGAAGCTTACATACTAATGGGATTTATACAGTGAAATTATTTTTCAAAAAGATGGTTGGAGTAGAAAAAAAGCATTGATGAATAAACAAAGGGGAGATTTAGAAAACATCTATACACTATATTGAATAATCAGCAACATAACATGCATTACTTCTATGTAGTGTATAAGGAAAAGATATCTGATTCTCATTCCTGTTTTTTAACAAGAAGCTATGGGTAAAGGAAAATGAAAAACAGTTGAAACAATAGGTTCATAGGATGAGGCTCATCATAAAATGAAATACTACATCTTTTCCAAATAAAATAAATTTTGGCAAGGCAGATAAGAATTGCATTAAAATGTATCACAATCTACAGAGATTTGGACTAAATATTGAAAGGACGTGGCAGAAAATATCAACTATTTAAAAAGTCCCTTCTTCATATTTGTGAACAAAGGGAGAAAAAAAAAAGGGTAATTATGCAATTCTTTAAACTAAGGAAAATGACATCACCACACCTGTACCACTGCATCCTTCTCCGAGACACACTTTGGGACCTGGTCACCCCCTATTATTCTTATATTAGCACCAGTTACCTTCCGCATTTCTGAAACTATGGAACCTCCTTTTCCCAATAGACAACCAACTTGGCTCGACGGGACAACAAGCCGTGCTGTAACAGATAACCCTTTACTTGAACCAGAATCTTGCCCCTTTTCACTGGTCGCCTCTAAAAACCTTGAAAACACAAGAACCACAGTCTTTTGTGCTGGCGAATACCTTGATTCAGGGTTCTGCACAAAGTGAAGCAAATACAATAAAAGAGCACATAATTAACACAACCTGAAATTTGGCATATTAGAATGAAGCTGAAGAAAAATATAAAAATCGCAGAGTCACAAACCTCTGATGCAGTCACTGTAATCACTCGTTCATCACACTCAGCCAACGACGCTCCAACACTTACTGTAGCACCAGTCTCACTCTGAAGAGCCCTGACAATTGAGCCTCCCTTTCCAATTACACTCCCAACTCTATCATTTGAACAAAGAATTCTAAAAGAGATCTCTTGCAGTTGAGATTTTGTTTCAAGTGTGGGAACCCGTTCACTCTCCATTGATAATGGACGAAGCCCAGAAGCATAACCAATGGAGCTGGTTGGCAGACTGATGGAGCTGTTAGTATAAGTGGGCTGACTGAAAGAGCTGCTAGAATAAGTGGGCAGCACTAGATTCCTCTGAGGAAGATATTCCACACGCAGTTCAGGTAAAGCCTCTGGAGGAACTGCTTCAGCTTGTCTGTTTCCAACTACTCGTGTCTTATCAACTGGTGGACAATCTTGAACACGGCGAGAGACGGCAACAAGTGCTTTCTTAACAGACAAGACATTCCCTTCTATCTGTGAAATGAGAAAATCATATTCACAGGGGAGCAAAAACAAAACTTTCTACTAAGAATCAAGAAGACCAACAAAAAAATATATAAAATCACCAATGGCCCTTTATCACAACAATCACGAAAAACAGCATAAAATCTTCTCATTCATTATTAACCTCCTATAGCTAAGATAGTCCCTTCCATCTGTGAGAACATTACAATTATATTCACAGGGAACACAGAACAAAACTCTCTAATGAGATATTAATGAATCAACCAGACCAATAAAAAGCATATAAAATCACCAATGATCCTTTAATCACAATCGTGAATAACTACTCTCTAACGAGATACTAAAGAATCAACCAGACCAATCAACAATACACAAAATCATCAACGACCCTTTGTCACAATCAAGCATAACTTCCTATAGCTACTAAGTTTTGTCCTCCTAATACATACAATAACATGGTTCAGAGATACTTAACACTAATTTCGATGGCAACTTCAATGAAGACACATTAACGTTCCCAACTTTTCTCATTCTCTAATAGCAAAGGAGAAAAAAAGTTACCTCAATCATCTCATCAGTGGGGGCAGCACAAGCCGGCAACTTCTCGGTCAACACCCTAATTTTAGTCCCACTCTCCTTCCTAATCTTCTCCACAACCTTCCCTCCTTTCCCAATCACCGACCCGGCCTGCGCCGCGTCGGCCAGCAACCGGCAGGACACCACCCCGGCACCGACGCCAACCGCGCCGCTCTCGGCCGCAACCTCGAGAATCCGGTCAAACACCCTCAACAGCGCCTCCTGCGCCTTCGAGACCTCCATCTCTTCACCTCCTCCATTCTCATCGCCGCCGCCACCAATTGGACTCCTCAGCGAAATCCTCGCCGCCAAAGCGCTCGGCGCAACCACCGCCACGACCCGGTCGGGCGACTCGGCCGGGGCGTCCTCGACCCGGATCTTCGACCCGGTGTCCTGCTGGAGCTGCTTGATCACGCTCCCGGACTTCCCTATCACGCCCCCGATCCTCGACGCGTGGCAGAGCAGGCGGAACGCCACGTGTCCCGGGGGAACGACGAGGGGCTGCGCCGGGCGCTTCTTGGATCGCTTGGCGGGTCCGTTTAGAGTGTTCGAGTCGTACATTCGGGTCTCGGTGGAGGATATGGAACGCTTCGCTGGGAGAGTTGCGGAACCACTTCCCATAATCTTCTCTGTACGGACCACTCTCTCTCTCTCTCTCTTTCTTTCTCTCACTCTATAAATATATGTAAAGACATGTATATATACAGTTTCTCGCCCTCTATAATTTATGTAAAATAAAAAATTTAATTTTTATTTTTATTTTTTCTCTGTAGCTTTGTTATGGCTTCTCACGGTCCCCAAGAGTGACGGAGACTTTGGAAGAGTTGAGTTGGAGTCCTCGGAGGAGAGAGAGAGAGGGGTTTTTGGTGCTAAAGTGCGCCGTGAGAGTGGGGATAGGGTGCGGTGTGCGCACAGGGGATTCGCTGTGTGCTTGTCAACGTGAGTCGCATGCTGTCTTGGGCAAGTTGTGGAACACGTGCTCGTGCCATTTTCGTAAGCTTCGGGCTTGGGCTTCTTTTTTATTTTGCAAAATTGGCCAAATTATTCTATGAAATTATGTTTTTTTTCTGTCTGCTTTTTTTTTTTTTTTTGCACAAAAGACTAAAATTAGAAAAATATATTAAAACAAGACAAAGTTTTTAAAAGAAAATATATCTAGATATAATTCTCTCTCTTAATTTAGCTTTGCACTTTTTTTTTTGTTACAATTTGGGATGCTTGTGTATAGTCAAATTTTCTTAATTTCACGAGCAAGGAGGTGAGATTCGATAGGTTATACGTGTTTAAATTTGAAGGTTTGCTATAATAAATAATGCAATTCTAGGAGTTCGTTTGATAATTTTGAAAAAACAAAAGGACTTCTATTAAAATTAGTGAAAAGGAAAAAAATTTGTATGACAAGTTCTCTATAAAAAAAAGGTGTCCAAGACAAGGACGATGCTAACAACAATAGGTATTAATCTTTGCTTCATGCCAATAAAAGCCGCCTCTACTTCTTTTTTTTTTTTCTTTTTTGATTTTTTGATTAAAGGGATAGGCTTAATAGGTAAGGCACTTTCTTCCTTATGAACACACAGGGCTGGCAATCAGTTACTAAAAGACCCAAAAAAAAATGTTAAAGAGAAAAAAAAAAAAAAAAAAAAAAAAAAAAAAAAAAAAAAAAAAAAGGACTCTACCCAAAACCATTAAGAAAAATGAAAAAAAAAAACGAAAAAAAATAATTCATCTATATTTTCAGGATATAAAACANAATCAGTTACTAAAAGACCCAAAAAAAAATGTTAAAAAAAAAAAAAAAAAAAAAAAAAAAAAAGAAGAAGAAGAAGAAGAAAAGGACTCTACCCAAAACCATTATGAAAAATGAAAAAACAAAACGAAACAAAATAATTCATCTATATTTTCAGGATATAAAACAGCTAAGCTAATTTCCCATGGTCCTAAATTAATTCAAGTTGTTCTCTGAGAATAACTTCTTTTCATAAGGGTAGATACAATATTGCACTATATACAACAGAGAACAGGAAAGAGATATAAGAAAGAAACAACGTATCTGAAAATTCATGTCAATGTCAAAATCATAAAAAAGAGAATTCAAAACAAACATCTCTGCTACTATAATTTTATGGTCAACTTAAAGTCATCTGTCAAACTTCATATCCGGGATTCACTTTCTGTTGTACATTGCCATAACTCTCCAACTCTTCCATGTCCTCCGAACTCCCCAGAAAAAGAGGCAGCCGTTGGTGAAGCTTCACTGGCTGAATCGAGAGAATCCGATTCTTACCATCGGATCCTCTGCCTCCAGCTTGCTCCACAAGAAAGCTAAGAGGGTTTGCTTCGTAAACCAACCGAAGATGGTCTCTCGGATTCATTGCAACTCCGCCATATAAAAGAGTTCGATGGAGATCAGCCACCAGAGAACAGATGTAACGAGCTGAGTACTTCTTTGGGTGTTTGCCTTTCCCTTGTCTTATAGTGTCTATGTATTTCCTTAGTCCTTCAGGCCAGTCAAAGTATCGAGCATCGTTCACTGAATATATTTGACCTGAAGAACAGAATACTCATCACATATGGGATGATATAAAGGCTTTTATTTTCTATCTTGCATTTCTTATGGATTATTTTCATACCAAACGAAAAGGGAATTCAGAGCAATGAAATGGTTATACCACTTTTAGTTAGTTTATCAGTTTAGTGATGACATATGTGTTGAGTAAGATATAGGATCATCATACTGATGTTAGATTTTTAACTTGAGCCATTTTGTCACTTTCATGTGAGGTCCAAAACTAAAATACTCCAATACACAATGAGTCAAACCATATGAAATGGTATCTTCTTATAGAATTTAATGAATTCTCATTTTCTTAATCCATTTTGATTGATAATTATATAATTGATAGAGTCATAACTCCTAAACAGAGAAAAAAGTGATTTTAATTTGTCGAAACTCCACATATTTAAGGTCTCCAACAGAGTAAATATTTTTCTTTTCATGGAGTAAGAAAAAGATAACCAAGACTATGACTATATTGAGCATCATCAGATCCTACAGATGACTCATTGAAGAATATGACAACAATAATCAGTCTTGATTTCAGACCAACAGAGGATCAAGACCAGCCAGAATATACTTAAATGGGAAAATTCAACAACCAAGGAATTCTACAGCAAAAATTTCACCCGAAAAACAACAATCAAATCCAGTCATGTAATTCTTTTTAACTCAGAAGCTTTATCCAACAGATTGAAATTAAAACAATCTATAACTACTCTATTCATAGGCATTACTCCATGGATATCGGAAATATATGTTATCAAGTTGTTTAGGCAATTACGTGATAGAAGAACTGCATAAATTTTATCCGTTGAGTTTTAAAATTATATCATGTGATTAAAAGTATTATATTTTGATAAGTTGGAGATTAAATGTGTTACCTCGAGGAGGAATTTTAATGCTTGGATGTGTTAGAATAAAATCTCCAGTTGAATGATCCAATGTGAACGCATGAGTTCCTGAACCAAAACTGACGCAAAATATTGTAGCGGATGAATAGAGAACATAGCCAGCAGCCACAAGCCTAGTTCCACTCTGAAGCGAATTCAGTTGAGCCTTTTCCTCCTTTGGCAGATGATCCAGTTCGACAAGGCGGTTATAGATCCCGAAGATTGTTCCAGTTGGAATGGAGGCGTCAATGTTGCGAGAACCATCTAGAGGATCTGTTACCACCACAAATGGTCCATCATCACTTATCCAAATTGGAGCATCATCTTCTTCGGAAGCCATGACTGCAACTTTCCCGGAATTTCTAAGCGATGACAAGATGATTTCATTCTGTGAAAAAGAAAGTCAGGTAATCAGCAATGGTTCTTCCTCTTGTCACCATTATAGTGGTAAGCCTAAAATATGACCACAAAGAAGGGGAAAGGTAAAAACTCAACTAATACTAAAAAAACTCCTAAATTTACATCTGTACAAAACTCCTATTTTCTAGGAATTATATTCTTCAACAGAGACGAAACTTAGAACTGCATAACCAGCAATTATTTATAGCTGAATCAACAACAGTCCTCAGAAAATAATCACAGAATTTAGCTTATGGAAATGATCAAAGAGTATCTTTACTCAGAAGTCACTATGTCTCTTCTATCAAGTAAACACAAAACTAAGTCTCAAAAAATTTACATTTCAATTTAAAGTCTTATATCAAGATCCTTCAGCTTATTGCATGAACACCACACCACCTTAAAAGATAATCTCAATAAAATAATCATGCTATAGAAAGAAAGACTAAAGTTTAGAAAACGTAGACATTTTGATAAAACAAGCTTTACCATTACCAAATAATGTCACTCCAAATTTCAAAAAAACTAATATCCCAAATTAGAAATTTCTTCCAAGAGAGTATATTGTTCTAAGAGACTTCATATTAGTAGAATTAGAACTTAGATTGCTTTTGCATTTTTCTATCGAATGTGCCAACCAAAATATTGTTTTTGAGATTATCAAACATAATCTGCACAATAATATAATAACAAATACAGAGCATAGAATACGAATGATAAAATGTACTAAAGTTATCAGCTTACAGCAAAGCTGAAGCCTAACAAAAAGCTAAATACAGTACGTGTATGCGTGGACAGTTGAAGCACACAAAAACCCCAAAATATATTACTTCAAAGAATGCCAAATAATGAACATGTCAACGGTCTGACACTCATAAATATAGCAGAACATATTACGATAGCCAAACTCAACCATAGTAAAATAACTCCAGGCTTGACAATGAACACGACTGGTTCCTGTAATTCTATCAACAAAGATGTCTAATAACTCATCAAAGCCAAGTTTTTGACACTCAACCCGTTACTGTTACTTGAACTCTTTCTTCTTTTTTCTTTCTAGAAAATATCTAATTCTAATATATATTTTTTCATAGCATCTATCCCAACAGTCTACAATCACAAATCGACAACCAAAAAAACAACAATTGAGCTTGTTTGTCTTTCATCTAACACAGTGCTTGAGAAAATCTCCACCGTTCTTTCGGACTTACCGAGACGATATCGAGCGGCTTCGGCGCGTCCCTGTCGGCTCCACCGGCTGGAGCCGCCGCCTGCTTGGCGAGGCTAGAATTGAAAGGAGAAGCCACAAGGGCCGCAATTCTCTTGCAAGCATATTGGATATGGTGAATCAGCAGCACAAGATCATCTCCCGCGTCGATTCCTCCTTTGCCCACGTACTCAATCAGAGTGGAAACCCCATTTTCAGTGACAGAAGAAGAAGAAGAAGAACCCATTACTGCTTTTGGTGTTCCAAGGCCAATCCCAGAAAGAGACGCCATTGATCTTGGTCTGTAAGGTACTGTCACTCCCACTGAAAAATTATGCAGCTTTGGGTGGAAAAACAGAGATGGGCATGAGGATGATGAGGGTGAGGTTACTGTTGGGGTGGTTTGCATATTATGTTATATGTATGAAATTAATGTGTGTGTATGTAGAGATAGAGAGTAGTTATGGGAGTTGAAGAGAGGAGTGAGTGACATTCTTAAAATTGGGATTTGGGCTTCGAAGATTTAAGAATAAGGGTTGGAGGTTTCAGCTTTTAAGTGGTGTGGATAACGGGTTTTGGCTTTTGTTGTGGGAACATTACGACCTATTTTTCCTCTTTTTATTAGACAATGTAATATTCATTGGGGTCCATACTCAAATATAAAAGATACACTCGGCTAGATGGCTTCGGGCATACGACTTGCAATAAAAAGTTTTTTTTATTAAAATATAGGGGGCTTCTATTGTAAGAGGCCTAATTTCCCTCCTTTAGGTAAGAGGGGTATATTAATCCTCCGATTAACATCGTACGGTAAAACATATTAATGATGCATAATTAGTATTGTGGTTTTAACCACATTGTATTAATTTTTATAATGACTCTGTTTAATTCAGTCGTTAAATAACAAATCCAAATGACAACAATAAATATGGTCAAATTTAATAAAATGAAAATCCCCTTGAAATCAAATTGATCTAATGGCAAGAGTCTGTGCTTATAGCCTACGGAGGCAAGAGTTTGTGACTATATAGATGACACAACTGCCCATCAATCTTTCCCATGAGAAGCATGTTTGTCGCTCTCCTCGCGCCGACTGTCATTGTGCTCTATTACCTTCTTTCCACCTCCAATTACTTGTCTCCTTTTAATTGAAGGTTAGCAATTTTCCTTTATTTATTTATTTTTTTTTTCAATTTCTTCTTCTCTTCATCTGAGGTGTGCTGTGTGAGGTTCACTCTAATACGGGTCAGTTTTATTAGATGGATAATGTGGGTTGTGCTGTTAGGTTTTCTTTTTTCTGTTTTTTTTTTAATTTCTTTTCGTAATTTGTTTTTTGAAAGATTTTTTCAATTTATTGGTAATTTTTTTAAATTTAAGGAGACCTCCAGATTTTAAGTTGCGTATAACTAAACTCGCCAAAAGCCAAAATCCGGAAAAAAAAAAGATTTGTTCGTTTGAATTTTGACATACAAGTGGTTTTAGATTCTGGTATTTTTTTTTTTTTTAAAAAAAAAAAACATGTTTCATACTATCTTCTTGGGAATATATTGCCCATTATTTAGATTAAAATCGATCACTTCAGGATTATTAATAATATGCAGCCCCATATCAGTTTTAGGTAAAAGAAGTAATGTATGATTTTGATGCATATGAATGGATGGACTGTGTAGCTAAAGCTGAGAAGGATGTGTTGACAATCAAGGAAGAAGTTGGTTCAATTATTAATTTGTTAAGTAATAGAAATGTATAAAAGAAAAACTTTTGAGTGCATATACAATCTGACCTATATTGTATTTTTTTTTCCCCCTCTTTTGTATGAGAATTATAATTGAATTTGAAAGACTGCTTTTATTGTCTGCTTATTTAGATTAGAACTATGGTTTTGGAAGTGAGATTATAGTACTTATGTCAAACACCATTAGGGCTTTAAGAAATCTTTGTTTCATCTTAAATATATCTTCAATTATTTGCATGTACATAACGCATCCTAATAAATACTTGGCAATTGCAACCAATGAAGGCCAAGTAATTTTTTTTTTTTCATGGACTTCTGAATCATGTACATAAGGTTACTTTAAGTATGATTACAGTGAGATTCTTAAGGTTTACATAAAAATGGTACAAGTGAAAATAAACCAAAGAAACTTTATTTTTTTTTTCTCTTAAAAGCAAGTGTTAAGGTATCCAGTAGCTAGAGCGAATGATTATAGGATCTACCACTGGGTTATGCTTAGGACTACGAAATGAAAAAAGAAATTAAGAGTACAAAAAATTGTGTGTTAAAACTAGCAAAATTGAATTAATTGTCACATTCAGGGTATGTCAATATATCGATTAAATCTAGCAAAATTTAACGAATTAATTAGAGTGAGTGTTTGGAAAATACTTCTCAGAGACATTTTCATTTTTTAACCCAGATCTGTTATGCACCTCCTCTGCAATCTATGTCTACTCATTTTAAATCTGTTCACCTGCACCTCGTCATTGTAATACGTAGCCACTTGGATATTTAGTTTAGGAAGGAAAATTGTATGGGTATGTTTATTTCTTCGAAATAATATTTTATAAAATTGGTTATTATGAAGTAAAATGAGTTTATGGTAATATAGTACAATCTGAATATATTTTTGTTTAATTTAACTTTTAAACTTTTACTTAATATAGGTAATCACTGAACCAACAATGTATAGCCACTCAGTAATGGATTATATTAATCAAGCAATGAAGCATTTAGAGAATGAGTATCGGGCAGTTCTGGATCAAACTTATATTATTCAGTTGGAACTTCGAGCATTAAAAGCCGAGAACAAGAAAAGGGATGCAGAGAGGAGAGAATTCCAAAAGCAGGTGTTAGAATTATTGAATGTTGGACAAAAAACATTGAATGCCGAAGTAGAGTTTTCAGGAATGTTTAAATCTGAAAATGGAGAGAAAAAAGAGAATGTGAATGTTACCAATTGGGACGACTGCTCAAGAAAAGACCTGGATGATTTTATTGAAAAAGGAGAGCACGTTCAAAGATCACAGCGCTTTGGAGATACGGAGTATAACTCAAAGAATAAGCGAAATGACGACACTGTTAATAGTAATCAAGTATTTAATGGTTCGATTACTGGTGTAGGACCTAAAGATTAGAAGTGCGAATTTACAATGCATTCCGGTAGTAGTTCTAAGAATCCTCCTCATACTAAGAATCCTCCTGACTTTTCTTCAAAGGTAACTTTTTAAGCCCAATTATGTATTTCTTTTAAAAATTTACTTCTAGATATTGTAATTCCTAATTGAGTTAAATTTCTTCTTATTTATCACACCTATGATAGGGCTTTGGAGTTTCAGAGTACGAGTCAAAGAGCAAGCAAAATGGTGATACAATCAGTGGTAATCTAGTATTTGATGATTTGATTGATGATGTAGCACCTAAACGTTCGAAGGTCGAATCTTTATTAAATTCCAGTCGTAGTTCTAAGAATGTTTGCCCCTCTATTACTAAGGTAAATTTATTTAACCTCAATTATATAATTTATTATATTTTTCTCTAAATTTTTTAAAATGAATTACATGAATTTTTTTTTTCTTGATTAAAGTACGGGACCCTGTCATCACTTAAGCAATCTCCAGAAGGTGTATACATACGATCGAACCGTAAAGATAATTTGTATTGCAATCTTGATGTATTGAGTAAAGACACTTCAAAGTCAGGTTGTGAAAGGATTCATTCCTAGATGGTACAACAGAAAAACTCAGTTGGATGCCAAAAAATAAGGTATTACGTTTCTTTATTGTGTTCTATCATGCTTTATAATACGTTAACAATCTTTACTTTTGATTTCATAAAATATAGAATTTTGAATTCAATATATTATGATATATTCTCATAAAATATGCAGGGTTTGTTTGATAAAGGTCAATCAACGTCTTCGTTTGTGTCAAAATCCGAAAGTTTAAGGACAATTGAAGAAATTTTTAATAAGATTCGTTCTGTTGGTTTGGTTGAATGTGGCCCCTATAATCTTTGTCATAAACTACATGTTGTGAAACATGTTGCAATTTTAGAGTACACATTTGCTCAAATACAAGATAAAAGGTAAACTACAACTCTCTTAAAGTTTCATGTTTAAATTTTATGACTTTCTATACTTGTATGATATGCTAACTTTCTTGTGAATAATTTGATTTTCTGATAATGTATTGTTGATCATTTAACTTTTTATTGGAGAAAGTAGCTGCGGAGAATATATTATAGAAATAGAAACTATATTTTTGACCAGAGAAATAATGTGGTGTCTAGGACCGGACAAATTGCTGGACGACGAGGTATAAAAATATGCACTTACGTTGTTATTACAATGTATATGTTCATATTACTTAAGAAAAATTTTTATGATGTATTATAGGTTATAAATATAGTATCTCAATATCTTACTCAGTATGAACGTGATAAAACCCAAAATAGGGCCCGAGTATGGTATTTGACGACAAGAATGACTGTGAGTTCCACATAATCCCAATTAATATTTGTATGTATATATATATTTATTAATTCATTGAGATGTTGCTGGATTCATTTAAGAAATTTCTTATTTTTAGTCTGAGGCAATTGGCGTCGAAAATGATCCCAAACAATTTATCGAAAGGCATCATTATCGTGAATACTTCATGGGTAATTTTGCAGATTGTGAGGAGGTAGAGTGCAAATTCTTTAATGATTTTATATTATTAGTATCTCAATTCTTTTAAAGTAAAAAATCAATTTGTTATGTGCATGTAATGAACTCTAAATTTTCAGTTTTACATATGTTATCATAGATTAAGTAACATATTGATTTTGACAGATATATATTCCAGTCCATTGCGGCCTTCATTGGTTATTGTTTATTATTTTCGTGCATGAAGGAATTGTGGAGATATGAGATTCTAACCTTCATGATGGGCAATCAATTGGTAGCAAAAAAGTTAAAGATGTAGTGAGTTTTAGCCTAACTTTTCTTATTTAAAAAAAAAACTATCTTTTTGTAGGTTAGTTTAATATACTGAAGAATCTCGATTTATGATACAGATGAGGAATCTTGATCTTGTACTTAAATAGGATATATTGAAGACAAGACCGGGATGGTCGTTCGAAAAATTCCATATCATTACTATGCCAAATGTCCCCCAACAGCTAAATGGAACAGATTGCAGGGTATATGTTATTAATTTCATGGAGGACTGCCGGGACCTTGCTAAGTTGCAACAATCTAAGGTAACATATGCATATAGAAGAATTATTTTAATTTCGAGTTATTATTTTGACATATGATCTATGTGCAGTTTAAAAGTGCCGATGAATGGGTTAGATTATTGATAAGGATTATTTTATCGGATTATAACCAAAGGAAGTCAATCGTGGTGGAAAGGGCAAAAAAGTACCTACAGGAAAGCCTCATTGATGAGAAGCTCAATGACGTTGGGGATATGTATTCGAAGTGGAGATTTGGAGCGCAATAGATTCATGTCCTTTCATAATACTTATTTTGTGTTTGATAACTAATTAGTGTTACTTTTTGACAAACTGTGATCCTATTCTATAGGAATCATTTTCACAAATTTTTTAACTTTCAGAAATTTGGAATTTCGGTTTCAAATTGCACGTATATGATCATTAAAAGGATATCAGGATAATAAAGTCCCTCATTACTAGATGTGAAACATGAGTATTCTATGTTCACATTCTCCTTATTTGACTTATTTTATTAAGAATAATTATAACATAGCGTGAAGAAATAGATTACTAGCTAGGCCACCGACTTAGTGGGCTTGCTTGAATTCTACTTTCTAAGGTTCAATTAATCTCATATGGCATAATTGAGCCATTGCAAAAAAATAGAATTAATTCAGCCATTGCTAAAAAGAATAGTAGTAAATTTATTTTGCTTCTCCAATATGTCAGCGATTTTCTTTTATTAGGAGTTTTTTTCGGAGTCTTTTTATGATTAAAAATGATGAATTTGTACTAATATTTCCTCTACCCGACTCTGTGTTGCATACAATATTATTCTTATATATGGACATAAAAATGTCTCTGCCTACCTATACTTGCATGACCGAAAGGCATAAACCTCTTTATATCTAATTTAATTTCTATGGAAGTAAATGTTTTGGCCAAAAAATAATCTTATTTCTTGAATTACTTGTAACACCCCACCAATTGGAGTAGGAATCTTACCAGTATTAAAATGAAACGTAAACGATCCATTATGAAGTCTTTTATATCAGGTAATGCAAGATTCTAAAATCTCGTTTTTAACCTATTAAACATGAGCTTCTTTGTCCTTTGCCATGGTTTAGCGACGAAACCTTATCTTTTTTAATGCCCTAGACAACGAGGAATAAAGAAATAAACGGACAAACGAAAATAAAATATAAAATTAAAAAAATGAATATAAAAAGCATCAAATTAGATACCCAAAATAGATGAAAGATATACATCTATCTTAGCACAACAAAAAATGGGCGATCAACTTTATTTTAACATAAGATAGAAAATTAGAAAAGGGTAGCATAAAATTAAACACCCAAAATAGACAAAAGACATATACATCTATCTTAGCACAACCAAAAAAGGGGTGATCAACTTTATTTTAAAATAAATCTAATACTATCTTAGAATGATTTAACGATAAATTACCCATAAGAAGTCATTATCTAGCCAGTGAGAATTATGAAAGACTAATTTCCAAAAGGAGTGCCCCAAAAACCATCATAGTCGACATCATCCATTGAATCATTGTCTTCACACTCTCCACTTCCTTCGTATTGTTTGTTTAGTGTTACATCCTCGTCAGTTTCCTAGGTCTTGTTTCTTTTTTCTTGTACGCTCCTGCTTGGTTTTGAAAATCGATCCAGTTTTGTTGGAGATTCGGTTGACACTCTTGTTCTAGCTTCGGTATCTGACCATAACTCAGTATCCCCTTCCAAATCTATGGCATAATTATATAAATTTTCACATGAAATAGACTTTTCAGGTGATTTGAATCTATTAGTTTCCCTTCTCAAGCAAGTTGTCTTGTTATGTCCTCGTTTGTTACATATACTGCATTTTCGAACTCCTTTCCGTCCTAAACCCTTAGTTGATGATGTACCTTTTGTTTTACTGAAAACTAGATTCCTAACATCCATTTCTGGTTTAGGTTCTGCACTCATCTTCTTATTCTTTTCCATGTACCCCTCCCAAGCGGTCCTTAATGTTATAAGTCCCTACTCTATTATCTTATTTCCCATATGAAAGAGTTCCTCATTTTTGGATGAATAATATGCTAATTCAGCTGCCTTTGCATTAATATGGCCAAATCTTGCACTCTCGTCTGTGCATGTGTATTTGCATCTTGGTGTGTATACTTGATGACTGTATGTTCCTTCCTTTGCTTGCATCGTCCACCTTCTCAATATAAGGGATTCTGGTATGGCTTTCTTGTGCATTGATTTCATGGCTGCAAAGATGTGCCTACATGGAATGCCTTTGCTTGGGAATGTCTTACATTCACACTCAAATGTATCAGCCGCCTCATTGTATGTGACTATCCTTGTATTCTGCTCCTGCTGATATTTTGTGAACTTAGTAATGACAATCCCATCTTCTTTTGTATTAGATTTGAGCAAATATTTCCCTTCCCTTTTAATTTCATTTCTTACCAGGAAGAATATATCACGGGTATAAATTTTAGCAGCTTGTCTCTCCGTGTCCTGCATGTTCGTTATCCCAATAAGTGGTTCTGTATTTGTACATTCGAAGTCGTCTCTTGACTCAGCATGTCTTAACCATGATAAAGCTAGATCAACCCGGCGTACAAACTGTGAGAGTTTCATTTTCTTGTTCACTTTGGTCTTCATGAAGTGGTTTATCCCTTCACATCTTTGAGTTGTAGTGTTTCCTCTAAAAAAAAAGCCTCCCATGAATGTCTCTGCCCAATATTCCCGCCTTTCAAATAGATCACTAGTCCATGCATTATTTTGCAGTCCAAACTCTTCTATCAAATTATTCCACTCTTTCACAAACTTTTCCTCCGTAAACCGTCTAAACATCAATCGATTTAGTCGAGTTCTGAAACCAGGATCCTTCACATTTTTCAAAGCATTTTCACCAATGTGCCATGTGCACAATCTATGTTTTGTCATTGGCATTAGCTCGACTATTGCTGCCCGAATTGCCAAGTCGCTATCGGTCACAACTGTCTCTGGCAACACACCTCCCATGCACTCCAAGAATGACTCAATTACCCATTTATATGTCTCTTTTGTCTCGTCTATCAATATTGCAAACCCAAAAATTGTTGTTTTGTACTGGTGGTTTATCCCAACGAAAATCAAAAATGGTTTCTTATACTTATTTGTTTTGTATATTGTGTCAAATGCCAATGCATGCCCGAAGTGGAAATAGTCAGATTGGCACCTTGAGTCTGCCCATACAACATTTTGTAGCCTTCGATATTCATCGTATGAAAACTTTGCGTAAAACTTCACATCATGATCTACCTTATGTTGTAAGTAACCCATAGCTTTTGTTGCGTCACAATCAGATAACTGAATTTGCTCATACATGGTAATCTGATTGTAGAGATCCTTTGGTTGAAATGGCACATTGTCATATCCTCTTGCTTGTTCAGCCATAAAAGACATGATGTGACATGTTCTGATACCATACCCCCGCATTGAAATGGCTGTTTGTAGAGCTCCTCTAATGACATTCCTGTTTGACCTCAAGAACTTGATATGGAATGGTTGGGCTAATGGGTGTGAATGTTCAGTGATGAACTCTTTAACAACCCAACTTTTTGTGCTTTTCTCTTGCACAACTCTAAACGACACTCGGCAGCTGACTCGAGTAATTGCCTGTGCTTCCCGGACCCTATCCATTCTTTCTAAAGCGGACTTTCTTCGAGAACCTTCTCTTGAACATAGCCATTCTCGCATTGATATCTCCCCCGTCACCCTTCTATGTTTGTGTCCTTTACGAACGCTAAAACCTCTCAGTTTTGTGTAAATGTGAAAGAACCTTTCGGCATCCTCAGCTGTGGAGAAATCCTTGTAAATCATGTCATCCCTTGTCAGTTCATCAGGATTTTTTTACAGAGTCAATAGTGTCATAAAACATCTCCATTGCATCAGTGTTTGATGTAAACTTTCAGAACCAACCACTGTTTCAGTAAATGGTTGTCGATTCTGCAGATCATGATGTCCACGAGCTTCCATCGGGCTCTCGATCTCCTCGGAGTCATTGATAGTGTCTTTTTTGTTTAGATTGTTTTCGTGGTCTTCTTCATATGGACCAGTTTCCAAATTGCCGAACTTATCATGGTAACCGTATATGCCCCAATCTATTGGGCTATCCATTGGTTTCGTTTATGTACGACTCACCTGCTCATATAAAAAAAACACATGAACCCATATGGAATGACATCACTTTCATACAATAATCTAGTCAAAGAATAAGCAGAAAAATTAATTGGAGTAAATTTGACCTCATAATATAATTTTTTTTTACCTTTTTCTTTTTTCAATATGAAATATAGTAAGAGCATTTGTGTGATCTTAACATCTTAACAGATAACAGCAAGGAAATTTAAAAATAAAAAGTTACCTGGTCGTCTATTCCATTCAATGATCATCTATAATACTTGAACCAAACACCAGGAAACTAGAAATTTAGAATAATAGATTTGATGGCCAGACCCTTTTTATGTGTTCTTAACGGGGTTTGAGACTTGAGAAGCTTTGATACAAACAACAATTAAAAACTCATGAGCGGCTCTTCTTTTCTTTTTTTTTTTTAAAATGAATTCAAGAGTGGTTAATTGAACTTTTGAAATTAAATCAACTACCAATAAAAGTGCCCAATAAAAATAGAACTACCAATCCCAAAACAAGGCACCCACTTCCACGTTTAAACTATGACAAGTTGACAACTAACACCAATAACAAATAAAGCAACATTCCAAACTTGGAACGAGCTCATATTTTTTTTTCGCTCTTCAAAACAATAACGGCCTTATCTCTTAATAGAGTATTTATAAGATATGGCCGATTTTTTCAGATTATTTTAAAAAATTGCTGGTTTTTACTCCTTTTTGATAAATGGCCAATTTTATAATTTTATTTTGTTAAATAGCTACTTTTTTAGTTGATCTACTTTTAATAAAGTATGTCAATTTTTTATGAAATAAATCAATTTTCGAAAAAGTAAATCAATTGTTTAAAAAATGATTCAATATTTAAAAATATAAATCAACTTTCATAAAAATAGATCAATATATTTTGATATACTAAATATAAAAAACGACCATTTTCAAATAATTTTAAAAAAATCTGCCATTTTTCAACAATGTTTGAAAAACTATCATTTTGCAAATAGTGATCTAAAATTCGACTATTTTGCTAAAAGGCCCTCTCTTAAAATGCATGGACTAGGTTAACTTTTGTGAAAATTAGGTCTTGTACGACATTTTTAGAAAAAAAAATAAAAAACTCGGTGGCCTTTTTTTTTTTTTTGGTAGATTCGGTACGATTTTTATTAGAAAAATGCCATTTTAAAAAAATATTTTAAAAAATGCCATTTTTAAAATAATAAGTAGGAACCAGTAACTAGTTTCTAACTAGTAACTAAAAGTATTTATAACTGGTAACCAGTAACCAGTTTTTAGAAAATGGTAACTAGTAACTATTTTAAAAATGGTATTTTCCTAAATTTGTTTAAAAAAATGATATTTTCCTAATAAAAACCGTAAGAAAATTGAAAAAAAAAAAAACAAAACATAAAAAAACCGACCTCCATATTTAATTCACTGAAATACATTGGGTCCTTTCTGATGTATTTCCCTACTCCTTATCTTGATGTATGTATTTTTTTTGTTTCAATAATTTTGTGGTTTACAAGAAGCGCATTTCTTGATGCTTGTGATGAGATTGTATTTGTTTTAGTATTAAATTATTTTATTTAATTTTATAAATAAGATCAAATATGAAAATTACATAATTTAATTTGATAATTAGTTACTATGAAAATAATTCAATGTAATTGGTAACTCAATGAGGTAACTGGCCATAACCAAATTAGTAAATGGTAACCATAGAAACTAGTAACCAAATTGGTGTAACTCGTAACTGGTAATGAGAAAAACTAGTAAACAAGCTGGCATAGCAGGTAACTGGTAACCAATAACTGAATTCATGTGAATACTAACCACTAAGCTAAAAACCCCGGTAGCGGTAACTAAAAACCAAAGAAACCATAAACTAAATTGGTTACTGAGAACCAGTAACTAAATTGGTAATTTATAATCGGTAACTAGAGAAATTAGTAAACAATTAACTGGTAATCAGTAACTAAAGAAACTAGTAACCAGGTAATCGATAATCAGTACCTAGAGAAACTAGTAACAAGTTACTAGTCTGACTAATTCACAACCATAGGAACCAATAACTAGAAAAATCGATAACTAAATTAGTATTGGTGACCAGAAACCAAAGAAATCGGAAACTAAATTGGTTATCGTTAACTAGAATATTGGTTATTGGTTATTAGTAACTAGAAAAACTTGTAACCAATTAAGAATATGATTACTTGGTAACTATGGGAACTAATAACTTGTCAAATTAATTATTAGCTGATTAATAGTAACCAATCTAGTAACTGATAATTGACAACCATTCTTGTAATTATTTACTAATAACTAATTCCAAATTGGTTAATGAAAGTGAAAGGAAAAGTGAATTTTTTTAAAAAAATATTGAGAAGAAAAATACAAACAAAAAAGAGAAGAAAAGATTGGTTACTGGTAACTTACCACTTTTTTGGATATCGAATACCAAATTTGTTATTTTTAACTATAGTGACTAGATTAGCAACCATAATAGTTTGGTTACATATAACAATAATTACTTATAACTGATTGGTTACTAACCATAAAACTGATAACCTTATAACCATAGATTCTAATAACCAAATTCGTTAGTGGTAAGTGGTAACAAGACTGGTAAATAGTAACTAGAATAACTAATAATCAATATTTATTCTTGTGCTTTTTTGGAAAAAAAAAAATAATGAAAGTAGTTACCAATTTTGTAAGTAATAATCATGGTAACTAGTAATTAGATTTGTTTACGACTACGTGGAGGAAAACAAAAACAAGAGTAGTTCTTTATGTCTCTAAGATAGGAAACAAAAAAAAAAGAGAAGAGAAAAAAAAATAGTTTGCTTACTCTTTTAAAAAAAGAAAATCTGAAGAGAAATAATTAAAAAAGGATGAAATAAAAAAAAAGAAAAATTAGAAAAAATAATAAAAGAAGAGAGAGAGCGAGAGAGAAGGAGAGCATGATTAAATAAGGACAAAAGATTAAAAGAAAAAAAATCTAGAAAAACACTAAAAACGAAAAAATAATAATATAATACGTGTGCTGGGTTCGTACCCATGATAAAGTAGAAGGAAACGACAGCCCCAACTACTATAGCTACTAATTTTTTTTTTTTTTTGAAAAAATAGGGCTTAACTAATGACCTCCACTTACTACAAATTAAAGGAAAATACCTAATACTACCCAATTCTCATCCCACCCTATTAAGGATAATAGGTTTTCACGCCTATTCCCGATGTGACTCGAACCTAGGACCGAGATCCTAAGTAGTGGGTGCTCTTACCACTTGAGCTAACCCACTTCGTCACTATAACTACTAAATTTAATTCATTTCTTTACATACTTTTAATTACATAAACAGATTAACAAAGGTGACTTTAACTATAGAACTGTTACCACATCTCTCACCGTGGTTTTGTAATTATTTGTGTCTTATACCGTAAGAAAAAGTAGGTACCGTATATCTATAATTCTTATCTTTTTTGTACATAAAACTCAATAAAACCCTAAGTTTTATACCTAATAACATTAATGGCATTGAGATGTTGGTGTCCAAATAACTCTTTTTATTGTTTATTTTTATTTTGATCTAACTTCATGAGGTTAGTAACTCTTTTTTATTTTTCGTCTCTTCCTATCTCTATCTCTTATCATATTTTTCTTTTTCTTTCATAGATAAAATCAAGGGTTCATAACAGTAATAGCCGTAGAATTAAACAATTGTTACACCACCCATCCCACTTGTCAAAAAATTTAAAATTCTTAAAACCGACATAGTTTGGGATTTCAAAGTGTATGAAAAATATAAATAAAAAAAGAAAAGAGGTTTAAGACCAATTTGTTCCCAACCTAAAAGGTAGAGGATCGTTTATCAAAAAATGAAAAAAGTAAGGATAAACGGTCCCTCACATTAAAATCTAGTAGAATCAATAATAGTTGCATTCAAGAACGATCGTCTCCTATTGTGAACGTACATCGTAAGTTGAAGAGCAATAAAATTACGCACATCAATCTCAGTTCCCTTAAACATTTTAAAACATAGTTAGACAGAGAAAAAAAAAAAGATCATCATACATTTGTAGAAACATATTACATATAAACATACTTTTTAGGAGTAACACCTATGTATTTAAAAAATTACATTTTCACAAAATTCGGTACCATACGCAGACTGCATTAACTTCATAACATATATTCCAGACTCAACTTTGGAACAAAGTGGAACATGGTCGCCTTTAATTACTATAAAATTTTTGAAAGTCCAACCAACGGGCATTGATAAAGATATCTCTTTCTTAAATATAAAATCCAATCCCTGCAACTGGAACAAAACATTGTCAACAAACAAATAAGATATCAAATTATAGAAAAATCAACTATGTGAAGCAATATATATCAAGCACCCTGAGCAAATTAATACAGACTTACCAGGTCATCAACAATTGCAAGACCAATGGCCAGAGTTGGTATTTGCAACGAATCAAAAACATGAACCACGTTCTCTTTCAATTTTACAATTGCAATAAACCAATAATTATCTTGGATAATTGGTAGATAAATCTGAAAACATCATATAGCCAAAAAAGTACAGTTATTATAACTTCTTTGAATTTTAAAAGGACAAGTAATAGATCAGGAATTATCACAATCATATCATTCTCACCTGATCGCATACACACAGTGGTCCAACCCATGAATCCCATTTAGTACACTCTGAATATTGACCCAAACGATCTTTATCAGGTCTCTGAAGTAAATAACATGTGCATTATTATGGGACTTCCTCTAAAGTTTTTATCACACATAATGATCTTTAACACTGCTTCATAAGTCAAAGTCTAATACTTACCGAAATATTGGTCGGAATCTACCAGAATTTTGCATTGTTATGGGTCCTATCGCGCTCATGTATTGTCAGCATATGAGCAAAGCAATTAACTATCTGGGTCATCATACAATGTATCAGGAAAAAAAAAAAATAATAAATCACAACTTCAAAAACAAAGTAGATATAATTAAATGTATATTAGCTTACCCTGCTATCCACTACTTCATTCGCTTTAAGACTCATTAAATGAAACCGACGAACAATAACTAAATCTGTTGCAACCAATATCTCCCTGCATCAAGTTATTCAATTCATTTTCTGCCTATACCTTATCATACAAAACATAAAAGCATATGAAAAAAAATTACAAACATATATATTCTAATATGAGGTAAAACGATTTTGACCCAAAAAAAAGAGGTAAAAAGATACCTATGATCATTGTTTCCATCAAACAGGTACTCAATTAACTCTATAAATGGGGCCTTCTTACTAGATGACAAAAGGTCGTTGTCGAATAAAGAAAAGAGGAACCCTTCATGACTTGACTTTTTAGTGATAATATCATAGGGTGGTTCACACCGTCCATTCAATACCACGGTCGATTCCTTGCATTTTACTGCGTCCCAAACATATAAGGAACCACGATAGGTTATTTCCTGAAAGTGGAAGTATAATATTCGAACAATATCAGTTCCAAATATAACACAATATTATATCTTATACATATAAGGGAGAACATTGTCAATACTTAAAAAAAAATGAAAAAAGAAAAACTTACATCGCGAGTCATTAGATCCTGCTCCTCTGCTGAAATATCTTTCAGTTCTTCCACTACAATAGGACTTTTTACATTCGAGAAATTATAATCTAATTTGAGCATATCACCAATCGCATCTAACACCTTCTCCACCCTCTTCTCCTTGGAAGAAACTGATTGAGAGCTACCACTATCTATGTTGCACTGCGAGTCATCATCAGATTTAGCAGAAAAACCATCATCAGTTGCTTTATTGAACTGATTCGAAACAATCTCTTTTTCTATATCGACGTGACTATCAATTCCTTCAACCCCCGCCACTTTCTCATCTTTCGAAGAAACAGTCTCAAAGCTATCGTCATTGACCATGAATCTTCTCCCATCATCATTTGCGTTTCCAAAATAGACATCATTATAATATCTGCTCCAAGTGTCACAAGTTTTCCGATTAGGATCCTCTCCAATATTCTTCAGCTTATCAACTTTGACCTTACCATCACCAATTCGCTGCTTATTACTGATTTTAGCACAATTTGCAAGCTCATTCTCTCTACAATGATCCCCACGAAACCTCGATGCTAATAAATCTAAAATAAGACCATTAGTAAATACTTCATCAGCTACTCTACAAGGCTCCAATGCCCGAATACCACTTAACGAATTAATAATTGAACCAACTTCTTCCTTGATTGTCAACACATCCTTCTCAGCTTTAGCTATACAATCCATCCATTCATATGCACCAAAATCATCCATTACTGCTTTTACCTAAAACTGATATGGGGCAGCATATTATTAATATACCTGAAGTGATCGATTTTAATCTAAACAATGGGCAATATATTCCCAAGAAGATAGTATGAAACATGTTTTTTTTATTTAAAAAAAAAAAAAAGCAAAAAGAAAAGAAGTGACAACACAATAACTACACAGCAGAATCTAAAACCCCTTGTATATCAAGATTCATACGAAAAGATCTTCTTTCTTTTTTTTTTTTCTCCTGGATTTTGGCTTCTGGCCAGTTTAGATATGCGCGAATTAAAATCTGCCGGTCTCCTCAAATTTTAAAAAATTACCAATAAATTGCCCCATAACAATCAAAATGGCTACCTAAAATTAACAAGAAAAAAACTTTCAAAAAACAAATTACGAAGAAAAATTTAAAAAAAAAAAAAAAAAAAAGAAAACCTAACAGCACAACCCACGTTATCGATCTAATGAAACTGACTCGTATAGAATGAACCTCACACAACACACCTCAGATGAAGATCAGAAGAAGAAATTGAAAAAAATAAATAAATAAATAAAGGAAAATTGCTAACCTTCAATTAAAAGGAGACGAGTAATTGGAGTTGGAAAGAAGGTAGTAGAACACAACGACAGTCGGCGCGAGGGAGAGCGACAAGCATGCTTCTCGTGGGAAAGATTGATGGGCAGCTGTGTCGTCTATATAGTCACAGACTCTTGCCGCCGTAGGCTATAAGCACAGACTTTTGCCATTATGTCAATTTGATTTCAAGGGCTTGTTTTCATTTTATTAAATTTGACTCGAATCCCAGGCCTAACGGCATGGCCTGATATAACGTTTTCATCTTCTTTTTGCCGTTTATGAATAGAGTTAAGAACTTTATATCCTACAAACCTTATATTATAGCCAATCAATTACTGTAAATCTAGTAAAATATTCCTCCTATCCGTAGGAGGGAAATAAGCCTTCTTACAATAGAACTGGCCTTAGCCTTAAAGTATATCTAGTTTTTATTTATATTTATTGAGCTTACAACTCGGGATAAAAAGCTTTTTCTTAAAATATATCTAACTGTCGTTTATTTTTTCAATTTAGTACTATATTCTTAAAAACCATTTCCCCTTTTGACATTATAAATAAGATTTCGGTTTCACCATATAATATCTAATTTCAAGGAAAATAATAGTTTTTTTTTTTTAATTTTAAGTGTGGCTTAACTATTAGAGTCTACTTACTACAAAGAAAAAAAAATAATTCACGCACCCTAAGAGTCGAACTTGTGACTTGGATGAGAATGGAGAGGGGAGGTGTTTTTGAATGATCCATTCTAATACTCCCATTCTAATTACAATTCATTATACTATTTTTTTCATTCAAATATCTCCTATTCCAATTATAACACATTCCACAATTTCTATTCAAATACACTCATTCAAATAGGTGAACCAAACAGGCCCTATATAATTCAAATGTATCAAACTCCTTGTTTTGAACTCTCTCTGAAGAGAAAGACCAAAATTGGCCGAAAATTGCCAATTGAAAAAATTAGGTGCTAGATACAACGAATTGAGTTGTAGACCAACAAACACTCTTTATTTGGTACCTTGAGATATTAGGTAAGTTTCGGGTAACAAAATACTTGTTTTGAGAAAATGACCAGATTTGGTCTAAAAGTGATACTTAATGACTAAGAAATGACATAACTTAAATTCTAAGGAGTATTTTTAGTATTTTGCACATTACTTTCCATGTGTCGAGATCTAAAATATCCTTAGCATAGTCACCACGTTGCTGGTCAATCCCATACATCCAAGTATAGACAAGGTTGGTGAATCCTAGCTTAGAAACTGAAAACTAGTCATACTTTGACCTATAATCCTATATGACAGGTCTTATTGTAATCTGGTAAAACCTAGCCCCATAACCAATCATTAAACATAAAAATAAGTCAATTAGACTCCAATTAATAATGCAATCATAGTATTAGCACTTAATAATTAGAATACACAAAAATAACATTATGCGATTAAGCAAAATCTAAGCTAGCTTAGTGCAATAAAATACAAATCAGTGTCGTGAATGCCATCTCGTGCTTACCTGGAGTCGACAAATAAAATGCTATAAATGAGTCAAAGATATTGAATTAAAGCTATCTGACATGTTAAACACACATTGAATTCGACTCCAAAATACGTAAAAATTGTATTTTACCAAAAAACTATTATTTAACCAAGTTATCAACATATATGATCTTAATGCATGTGCACATAGTATTGCTTTCATAAATATGTTCTTTGTTCATTTAGCACAAACCTTCATATTATATCGGGACACTTCAATAATCATTAGTGTAATAACATGTATGTAAATGTACATAACATAATAAATGAGCATGTTACTTTGAAAGTGGTATTAATGATTTCTAGATGCCTAATATGCAATTAGAACATGTTTATTATTGGCTTATTATGCATTTGAGAATCTTGGACACCACACCAACAAACACTCTTTATTTGGTACCTTGAGATATTAGGCAAGTTTCGGACAACAAAATACTTGTTTTGAACTCTCTCCGAAGAGAAAGACTAAAATTGAACGAAAATTGACAATAGACTAAAATTGAACGAAAATTGACAATTGGGAAAACTAGGTGCTAGATACAACGAATTGAGTTATAGATCAACAAATACTCTTTATTTGGCGCCTTGAGACACTAGGAAAGTTTCGGGAAATAAACTCCTTGTTTTGGACTCTCCCCAAAAAGAATGACCAAAATTGACTAAAAATTGCCAATTGGGAAAACTCGGTGCTAGATACAACAAATCGAGTTCTAGACCAATAAAAACTCTTTATTTGGTGCCTTGAGGTATTAGAAAAGTTTCGGCCAACAATCTCCTTGTTTTGAACAATCTCCAAAGAGAATGATAAAAATTGACTGAAAATTGTTAATTGGGAAAATTGGGCGCTAGATACAACTAATTGAGTTTTACACCAAAAAATACTCTTTATTTGGTACTTTGAGATATTTGATAAGTTTCGGGCAACAAACTTCTTATTTTGAAGAAGAGAAAGACCAAAATTGAACGAAAATTGACAATTGGAAAAATTAGGTACTAGATATAACGAATTGAGTTTTAGATCAACAAACACTCTTTATTTGGCACCTTGAGACATTAGGAAAATTTCGGACAACAAGCTCCTTGTTTTGGACTCTCTACCATAACCCATCCACTGAGCTCCCAATAAGCTTCGAGAAAAACAATAGTTTTAACTGATAAATATAATATACGGGAATTTGTGGGATTTATTGAACATTCAATGAAATACATACATCAAAATTAGTTGATATATGCATTACAATCCTCTGCAGAGATGGATCCCATAGTAAGATTACATGAGTCGTGTCATATTAGACACTAGTAAAATTCTTCTTTCATTTGGCTATAGAGATGTTAGAGTGACTATGATCTAGACAAGAAGAATACTAATTGTACTCTCTTTTGCACTATCTTAGTCTCACTGCTTGACATGTGGATTCTTTTATAGTCTGTTGCATTATCAAAATATTAAACTGGATATTAAAAGTAACGTGTCAAATAATAAGATTGGAGAGTATAAAATGAAATATATTTAGCACTTCTCTGTAGACAAATATGATGATACTAGAGATCCCACCCCTTTATTTATACTTTTAATCTCACTTTATGTGGCATATGACTTGGGAATACTTGGCAATGCATCTCATATGACATATCAATCATTCTAATTTTTACCTTTTATTTGCAAATAAACTCCCTTTTATTCCTAAAAGTAAATATGCTCCTAGTGAACATAAAAAGAGGAAAACAAATCTGCTAACTTAAGGCTTGTTTGGTAACACTTATTTAAATAGTTTTTTGTTTTTTTAATCAAAAGTTTGAAATATTTTAAAAAAGCATATTTGATAAAACTACTTTTGTTTTTCATTTTTTAAATTTGACAGCAAAATTTTTAAAATTTTGAAAACAAAAATTTCTTACTTTCAAAATTTTTTTAAACAATTTTTAAGAAAAGTTAGTATCAAAATTCAAATATATTTAGACTCGTATCATCATTTTTCTCAATATTTTATCTCTCATCACTATCTCTCTAGTTCCATGTAAAAGTGAAATTTTTCTAAATATTTTTAAAAATGGTATTTTTTGAAATATTTTAAAGTGGTATTTTTCAAAATAAAATTGTAAAAAATGGTAAATTTTTCCAAAACTTCCCAATTTATTTTGAAAAATATCACTTTGATAAGTTTATTTGAAAAATACCACTTTTAAAATTTATTTAGATGAATGCCACTTTTTCCTCTCTCCTCATTCTCTCTTCCATTTTTTCTCTTATTGTTCTCCCTTTTGATTTTCACTTTTAAAAGTAAAAAGTACTAGTTATTAAACATGTTTTTATTTTTTATTTAAAAAAACAAAAAATAACAACATTAATTACCAAGCACATTTTTATTTTTGAAAATAAAAAAATACTTTTGTTTTTGTGTATAAAAAAACAAAAAACAAAAATATTGCCGAAAAGCACCCTAGTTTCACGATGAAAAGGGAATTCTTGTGGAAAACGTTCATAAATATCCATTTTTAAAACTATATTTCGATAAATACCTTTTTTTATTTTTATTTCATGAATACCTGTTTTTATCCTCATTTTGTTAGAAATGTAGACCACTAATATTTTACATATAAAATTTATACTGTGGTATACATTTTATACATCAAGTGTATATTGTGGTATACATTTTATGAATAAAAATTATACTAAAAATTGGAACACATTTTAAAATATATATTATAGGCCAAATTTATAATGAAAAATGTAAACCATGGTAAACATTTACATTATAAATATATACCGTTTATATGTTACACATGAAATGTGTACCATATAGGTAAAAATTTACATTATAAATATATACCATTCATATTTTGCATATGAAATGTATCATAAAAACAAGTATTTTTTAAAAAAAAATTAAAAATGAGTATTTGGGAAAATAAGTTATAAAACGAATATTGGATGTAAATTTCTCAATTCTTGTGCTAACTTTGTTACCTAGCTCCACAATCCGGCGGACAAAAATGCCACTCTAAAAACTAGGCCTTGGGTCTGCAACTATTTTAATTTTGGGCCTTTTGGCCAAATGACCTAATTTTGGAAAAATGGCCGCTTTTGAAACACTATTAAAAATAGCTAAATTTTGAAAATTACTTTAAACATGGCCATTTTTTATATTTAATAGATCAAAATATATTTTATT
>JXTC01000025.1:1045701-1111098 GCA_002914845.1 Trema orientale | reverse complement strand
AATAAAATTGATTTATTTTAAAAAAAGATCCACTAAAAAATGACCATTTGTCAAAATAAATTATAGAATGGCCATTTATTAAATAGGTGTAAAAATTAGATCTACATAATGGATTGTTAAACCGAATACAATCCTAGAATCTATCATGCCAAATTGTCAAGAAAAGATTTATTGAGAGAAAAATTCATGACTAACCTGGATCCATTGTGTTGACAGTAAAAGATGTGATTACGTAAGCGGAAGCGATTGATTGTTTAGAGTCTGATGGTAGAAGGTCTTCCACAGCCCGAATACTGTATGTATGCTCAATGGGATCTCTCTCTGTTGATGGAGGCAGAGGAGAAGAGCGTATGTTCTATTTGGCTTAGGGACCAAAACCCTAATAGTTTTATCCTTATATACTGATAGCCAATAGGGACCCTATCAATTCTTATTGGTCCAGTATTGGGTAACCATACATTATAAAGTCCATACTTAATTAGTAATTTTTTGAGTCTATAATTAGATCACTTAATTGGCCCTACTTAATTAGACAGCCATAATATTATATAATTATTGTAAAACCTGTGGCCCATATATTGGGTTAAACGTATAAACTCAACAACTATAGCTCACTTTAAATTGACTGAATTGTGGCAGAAGAGATAGTAGAACTAATTGCACGAGCAAGTCATCCGATATCTCTAACTTTAGTGCCTTTAGTTTTGAAGCCAGATTAGACATCTCAATGATGTACTCTCTGATATTCCCTTTACCTTTATAATGCATAGCAAGTAAATTGCTCAGTATGGTACTTGTTTCCGCTTTTTCATCCTTTTGGAAACGTTCCGCAATTGCATCAAGGAATGCCTTAGCATTATCGACCTCTGGCACAGCGCCCCTAATGGTCTCAGGTATAGAATGTTTCATGATCATAAGACTCATGTAATTAGAACGTTCCGATTGCTCAAAGTTCTTAATATCCGTAGGAGAACTTTCATATGTAAGAGCAGCAGGTTGTTCTTTCCTAAGTGCAAGGTCTAGGTCCATGCAATTGAGCGCAATCATAACGTGCTCTTTCCACTTCTTGAAGTTTGTGCCATTAAGCACAGGAATTAAATTCAAATTAGCAGATATACTTGAGGCAGAAACTGGATAGAGAACAAAAAATAGAAAATAACAGCTCACATTAAAACATGTCATAAACTAAGCATACAAAATAATAATATACACTAGCATGATATATAATAAATAAATATATAAGGTGGGCTTCCATTACAAGATATCTAGAATAACATCAATAAGCCTTCCTTTGGGCCGACTTATTAACTTGTAAGTGGTACTCTTCAGTGCAGTAATCAAATATTGATAGTAAATCCTGTCAGGTAGTAAATCTTCTTTTGGACCGGTTTACTATCCACATGGAAACTTAATAACTATCACCTATCTATTACCGCAGGTGTGTTTATTATTCGGCCAAATAATCACCTTCCTTTAGGTCGGTAATTATTCCATGAATAATAAATACACAAATATTCAAATATTTCAAAATAAATAAATTTACACAATAGAGGTTACTTTGACAATATGTTGTTTCAACTTATCTATTTCAAATATTTAAATAAATGGTGCAAAGAAAATTGATTAAAATGCTCGAAAAATCGACTAAAAATAGCCAAAAACTGAAAAATTTCTTTGTTGCAGGAATCGGTCGACTGGTTGGCAGAATCGGTTTGATTCTGCTATTTCGGTTGACCTAAAACCATAGAGACCAAATTGTGGTTTCCGGCAACTTTCGGTCGACCGAATATGACAGTGACCAAATTGTCAGATTTTTATGAAATTGGCTTGTCAGTTTATCAACCTTATAACCAAATAGGATTTTCTACGGACAAAGTGAGTGTTGTTTTAATCCTTAATAGGTCAAAAAAGGGTTGAAACTCCGTGATTTTAGTTAAAAATGACTGAAATCTGCCCAAAAATCGACCCAAAATTCGAAATTTTGCTGAAAAGCATCCTGCTGGAATAGTATTTTTGGTAGACCGAAAACCAGAATTGGTCTGTCGAAAACACTGTTTATGCACGAATCTGAAAAATTCCAGATTCGCGTAAATTACCTAAAATGCCCAAAAAATCGCCAAAATTGGATATTATAAGCCGTAATTCTTTAAAAATTAACGACCCATAGCCAAAATCTTATCCTCATAGCAACAAATAACTCAACAAATCATAAAAAATTCATCAGTCGTACATGTTATATCTAAACCCTAAAAAGTCAAATAGGTAAAGATATCAAAAAATAGAGACATGTATGATTATCCTAAGTAATTTAACATGATAACCTACTCTAGTACCACTTGTTAGATATACATAATGGATTGTTAAACCGAATACAATCCTAGAATCTATCCTGCCAAATTATTAGAAAAAAATTTGTTGAGAGAAAAACAAGTGACTAACCTGGATCCATTGTGTATGACAGCAAAGGATATGATCGCATAAGTGGAAGCGATTGATTGTTTAGAGCCTAAGGATAGAAGGTCTTCCATAGCCAAAATACTGTATGTAAGCTCAATGGGGTCTCTCTCTGTTGATGGAGGCAGAGAAGAAGAGCGTACGTTTTATTTGGCTTGGGGACCAAACCCTTAATAGTTATATCCTTATATACTGATAGCCAATAGAGATCCATCAATCTTTATTGGTCTTGTATTGGGTAACCACATATTTTAGAGTTCATAATTTCTTGAGCCTATAATTAGATCACTTAATTGGCCCCACTCAATTAGACAGCCATAATATTATATAATTGTTATAAAACCTGTGACCCACGGGTTAAACGTATAAACCCAACATCTGATACACAAATTTTGGTCCTTTTTCTAAACTCTATTTTGTTTTCTTGTTCGAGTGCATGTTACTTAATTTCAGTTATGAATTTGATTATTGTTTATTATTCTATTTTCAACATAGTTTCTACTTAATATTTATTTTTCTAGTTCTGTTTGTTCTATGCAAATTGTCAACATATTTTGCCTAATTATCTCTTCCATTCATCTCAAGATTGGCTGCCAATTTACCAAGAATCATGAAAGGCATCACCTCTTTTCTTCTTCTTCTTCTTCTTCTTCTTCTTCGTTTTTTTTTTTTTTTGGAAGGTCATGATCTGATGATTCTAAAGGAATATTTTAAAAATCAACTCTTCAATATTCCTTTAAATAATGTCGTGTTTTTATTTTATTCATTTAGGAAAAAAAAAAAGTAATCTGGGAGTTGTTGCTTGTAAATTTCAAGATTTATGTTTATTTTTAAAAGTAATATTACTGAACCCATAAAATTTATATCGTTCTACTATGATTTTCCTTTTTTACCCTTTCTAAATGGAATTTGGTCCTTGTTGATTCTCTAGGCATAGATTCATACCAAAAAATCACTATAATTTATTTTGGTTGCACAAGTACGCTTTTCCTCTTCAGGCTCTCCCTAGTAAATCCATATGGGATAAATGCGTTCTCAATTGATAAAATCGTATCGCAGAACATTAGACTATATTATAGTTCTATATAATAAATGATGTGTTCTGATATTTTTATTTTACTTTACTGATAGGAACATTTTACAAGGTTGAAATTGACCTGAAATGATATATTAATCCCATATACTTTTACTCCAGTTCCAATTCATATAGAGAGTACTAGGCACGTACTTCCATTTCGATTCGAAATTGTGTAGGGAATGAGTTTTCAGAATAATTATTTCTTTAGAATTTAATTATATTTTTGGCATAAGTAGTGTAGATCGTGATTTGTTAATCGTTTCTAATTTTTATTTTTAGTTTAGATACCTTCAATATGAGTTTAATTCTTTTGGAATTTAATTATTGAATTTTCTAACATTTTTATGTTAATTTTAATTTAATAATCTTTGTTATGAGTTAAATATTTTTTTCTGAACAACTTGAGAACCTAAAGGTCAACTGCTATATATAAAATTTAAGTAACAGAAAAAGATAATTGAATTCAAAAAAAAGGAAAAAGAAAAAGATAATTACAACTAATGGTTAGATAATTAATCTAGGAACCAGATCACATTTCCTTTTTTTTTTTTCTTCTATCAACATGTAATTTATTGGAGTATTAATCTAGTACCTTGGCTTTGGGATTTTATAAAATTGGGTATTAAAATTAATATACCAATTAAAGTAATTAAATGGTTTAAAGGTGTACGTAACAAGACAATATAACTTTTGAATTGAGTAGATTCGTACGTCGGGCTCCTTATTCAGGCAACTAATACAACTATTTCTATTTAGCTAGTTATTTAAGGTGGAACATCTTTTTCAGCTTTAAGCATGAAAGGAACTATTATTGAAAGGAAGGGGAAAAAAAAAAAAAACGATGTGCTACAGGGTAGACAAAAGCTATGTATGATCCATACTTTAAGAAACAAATTTTAAAATAATATTAAAGAAAATAAAAATGAAAAAATTTTGAGTTATCTTTATGAAAGATGAAAGAAAAAGAGATATTTTAATTGGAATAATCATTTTATGTTTTAAGCTTGCTATAAACTAGTTATTACCATTAAGAAATAGAAAAAGAAATGAAAAAGATTTTCGTAAAAATTATTCTTTCCGTGCTGTCACGAAGTGCGTGTAGTTTCAAATCAATCTAAATATTTCTTGTTGTTCTTTGAATTGAAACTCAAATCAGCTTGGTGATTAACAATTTATCTACAAGGGAAAATATCCCCATTGCAAACGGGATAAAAATTGCTTACCATACAAAAACAAAACATTCCCAATTTTCCTATGCATTAATTGAGACTATTCTTTTTGAGCAAATATTAATTGAAACGATTGACTTCAAAAATTTTCCACGTAATGTTTGTAGTTCAAATTATGCTCCTTTTTCCTTAAAAAATAAAAATTATGCTCCTTACAATCCTAAATTATGCTCCAAAAATAAAAATTTATTTTGGGTTTATACATATTAGAAGCATAAGTTTCTGAAGTTCACTTATCATTGGGATGTGTTATAAAGTTTGACCCAAATTTTTATCCCATTCTCTAATAGCAATTAGTGGGGACCTTAAGGTGATTAGGTATATTATTATTCCTCCATCTTTTCTCTGCCTCTTTGCGCATCTCATTCTAGTAATGTATTTATTACCCAAAAAATTAGAAAATGAGAGAAATTGGGCTAAAAAGAAAAATGACAAGATTTTATTGAGATGATTTTTAAAAGTCTTTTTAGTATCCAAAGCATTTTTTCTTCGGTTAGAAGCAATCTCATTACTTAATCTATTTGTTTCTAGATGGTATTGGACCGAAGGGAATCTCATTAGTTAATCAATCTAGCGACCAAACATTTCATCTTTTTCCCTATCAATTTGTAATTTATTGGATCATTAGTGCCTTTAATTAGGGTGATTTGATAAAATTGAGTATTAATTTATTGGATTTTTAGTGCCGCTAATGTATGCTCTATAACTTAAGAGACCAAAATTTAAAATAATCCTTAAAGAAAAGAATAGAATAAAAACTATCCTTTCCTTGTCAATCGAGCAACCTAACCAGACTTGGATTTTCAACTAAGATAGGAATAAATTTTTGAGTTATCCTTATGAAAGAGAGAGGAAAAAGAGGAAAAAGAGAAGACTTCGATTTGGAATTATCCTGGAGCTTGGTATAAATTATTTATTACCTTTACGAAATAGAAAAAGAATTGAAGAGAATTTTAATATATTCTTTTCGTGTTGTTATGAAGTGCGCTTGAAGGTTGAAATTTCCTCTTCATTCAAACTAAATATTTCTTGTTGAATTTTAACTTCTTTAAAACTCAGATCAATTTATTGAGTAACAATTTCTCAGCAAGGCAAAAAATCTCCCGATTGCAACCAAGACAAAAATTGCATGCCAGCCAAAAAAAAAAAAGAAAAGAAGAAGCACTCCAAATTTCCTTCTGCATTAATTGAGACTCATATTGACTTTGAAAATTACCTAATTAATGTTTATATTTCAAACTACGCTGCTTACAACCCTAATCTACTCCCACTGTCCAAGGTTTGAGGGATGTGTGTGTGAGTTTGGGGTTAGCTCAGTTGGTCCAAGGTTTGAGGGATGTGTGTGTGAGTTTGAGGGAGTCAGGGGTTCAAACCTTAGTAGAGTATATGTGTGTTATTTTCTTTTAAATTTGTAGTAAGTAGTAGTTATTAGTTAAGCTACACTTTTTAAAAAATCAAAAAAAAAAAAATCTACTCTCACTGTCCCCAAATTGGAATTTATTTATTTTTAAACATATTAGAACCATAAGTTTTCGAAGTTGACTTTTAATTGGGATGTGTCATAAAGTTTTGCCCAAGTTTTTATCCCATTTTCTAATAGAAATAAATGAGACCTTAAGGTGAGTGGTCTATTGTTATACATCTATCTTCTATTCTATTTCATTATCCAATAATAATGAGTGAGACCTTAAGACGAGTGAGTTTATTGTCATTCTTCTACCTCGTTATCTCTCTGTACACCTCATTATAAATAAACTAGACGTTGTACCACGCTTTGCGCGATACGGTATTAATATTGCATATATTAGGCTTAATTTATAGTTAGGTTCAATGTATTACAATATTAAAGAATATATTTGTCTCTATATTTATTTTGATGAGATGAATATTACATAACTTTTTGTTCAATGAACTAAATTTAATATAAGGTATAAATATAATATTATATAAAACATTAAACAATGTATTTATTTTTACATTTATTTTGATGCAACGAATGTATCACATGTATTAGTTAAACAATGTATTTATTTTTACATTTATTTTGATACAACGAATGTGTCACAGTTATTTGTTCGATGAACTAAATTTAATATAAAGTATCATTAATATTAAACTAAATATAATATTATATAATACAAATATATATTTCAACCAATTATAGCAAAGAAAAATAATAATAGGACCAATCATATCATGAAAAAATTAGGATTTTTCTAAAAATTTTAAAAATAGAATGGTGATCAAAGAAGCTATCAGAGTTTTTACACTCTCTCTGCTCCAGGCTTAATATATATATATATAGATACCTCATTCTAATAATTTATTTACGACAGAATAAAAAGGAGAAAAGGAAAGAAAGAGGGGTGAAAAGAAAAAGACAAGCTTTAATTGAGATGTGAGTTAGGAAAAATTAGGAGTAAAATAAGAAATAAAAAAAATCGTCACATTAGAATTTTCCCAAAAAGTTATACATGAAATTTGACGGAAGGACCAAATGTATAACAAACGAGTTATATAGAGAGGATAAATACAACAAAAAATAGGTGGAGTGAAAGAACTCTTTAAAAGCAATAATCCAGGGAGAAAAAAATACGATTTGTCCTTGTTTTCATATTTAAGGAAAAAAAAAAAGAAAGAAGTGGCTTGTCATTTTTTTCCCCCGTTGTGTTATCTATATGAAGTTGTTTTTAGTATCCAAAGCATTTTTTCGTAATTCATCTATTCGTTCTAGCTGATATTGGACTAAAGGCAATCTCATTAGTTAATCAACGCGACCAGACATTTCCTCTCTTTTTTTTCGCTATCAACATGTAATTTGTTGGATTACTAGTGCCTTCAATATGGGCTTTTGGGATTTGATAAAATTGTGTATTAAAAATGTTATGCGATTTTGAATCAACATCAGTCAACACCTAGAAAGAAAAACAATTGGGTTGCACCAAGTCGCATATATATTCTCTTAATTAAAGTGCGACCGTATTTGAATGAGAAAGGTGCGACCAGAATAAAAAAGAAACTGTATCAAGCGTCTCAAAGTGGGTAGTTAACAAAGAAAGGGAAATAAGTTTTTTGAATGGAAATCGACTAGTCATTCTATTAAAGTTATTACCCAAATTGTATTGTTGCCTGAAGTTGTATTTTTTAATTATGTATTTATCAATGTGTAATTGGAAACATTGAGCCACCCTCACCTATATAAAGGGGGCTCAATCTCATTAATAGACACGATACAATTTCTTCACAAACACCTCATTACATTCTGTAATTCTCTCTGCTCTCACCTTGGGACTTAGAGAAATCTTTGTAATTCTCCAGAAAATAGTGAAGAACAGTGGAAGTAAGCTCATCTTTTTTGGGGCTGAACCACTATAAAATTCTTGTCTCCTTATTTGCTTTGCTTTATCAATCATTTTCACACACAAGCCACATCTTACAATTTTTCAATTCATTGTTGACAAAACCTCCGTCAACAAAAACTAATATATCAATTTAAGTAATTTAATCGTTCAAAGGTGTATGTAACAAGACAATGTTTTTCTGGACTAAGTAGATTCCAACTTGGGCTCCTTATTAGGCAATTAATAAAACTATTTCTAGTGAGTTAGTTATATATAAGGTAGAACATTTCTTCTTCGGCCTTAAGCATGGAAGAAAAGATTTTTGGAAAAAAAAAAACGATGATGTGATACAGGGTAGACAAATGCTATGTATACTCTATACTTTATGAGACAAGATTTTAAAACAATACAACAAAAAAGAAGAATAGAATGAAAACTATTCTTTCCTTGTCAACCGAGGTAACCTAGCTAGATTTAAGTTTTCAATGAAAGCTAGGAATAAATTTTTGAGTTATCTTTATGAAAGAATAAAGAAAAACAGATGATTTTAATTTGGAATAATCATTTTATATTGAAGCTTGGTATGAATTATTCATTACCTTTAAGAAATTGAAGAACAAATGAAGAAGATTTTAATAGAAATTATTAATCTTTTCATCTTGTCACGAAGTGCATATAGTTTGAATTTCCCTGTTCAGTACTCAACCTAAATATTTCTTGTTGAATATTAACTTTTTTCAAACTCAAATTGATTTGTTGATTAACAGTTTTTCTACAAGGAAAAATATCCCCACCGCAAACGAGATAAAAATTTAAAAAGAAAAACATTCTCAGTTTTCCTCTGCGTTAATTGAGACCATTCTTTTTGAGCAAATATTAAATGAGACAATTGACTTTAAAATTGTCAAAGTAATGTTTACAGTTCAAATTATGCTCCTTACAATCCTAAGCGCTATTTTCATTGTCCATAAACTGGAAATTTATTTTGCTTTATAATACATATTAGAACATAAGTTTCTCAAGTTCACTTATAATTGGTATACGTAATATAAAGTTTGGACCAAATTTTTATCCCATTTTCTAATAGCAATGAGTGGATTAGGTATATTATCATTCTTGTATCTTCTCTCTGACTCTCATTCTAGTAATTTATTTACTACCCAAAAAAGAGTAGGAAAGGAGAGAAAGAGAGCTGAAAAGAAAAAAAGACGAGATTTTATTGAGATGTATTTAGGAAAAATTAGGAGCATTATAAGAAGGTTATGTTTGGTATACTGTATAAGGATTTTGTATTATACTAGTTAATGGAATGTGTTATAATTAGAATGGGAGACATTTGAATGGAAAAAATAGTAGAATATGTTATAATTATAATGGGAGCATTGGAATGGACCATTTAAAAATACCTCCCCCCTTCCATTCTCATTCAAGACACAAAAAAACCATTCCAATGGTTAACTTTTCAGATTGACCATTTGAATAGAAAAACTGAATTGTTGAAACAAACACACATTCTAAAAGATCATTTGAAAGGAAAAACTAAATTGTTGAAACAAACATACATTCAAATGGATTTTCCATTCCAATGGAACGGAATGGTTGAAACAAATGGAATTATACTGGGCCTGTTTGGTTCGCCTATTTGAATGTGTGTATTTGAATGGAAATTGTGGAATGTGTTATAATTGGAATGAGAGACATTTGAATGGAAAAAATAGTAGAATGTGTTGTAATTAGAATGGGAGCATTGGAATGTACCATTCAAAAACACCTCCCCCCTTCCATTCTTATTCAAGACACAAAACAACCATTCCAATGGTTAACTTTTTGGATGGACCATTTGAATGGAAAGACTGAATTGTTGAAACAAACACACATTCTAAAAGATCATTTGAATGGAAAAACTGAATTGTTGAAACAAACACACGTTCAAATGAATTTTCTATTCTAATGGAATGGAATGGTTGAAACAAACGAGGCCAGTATTTATAATACTGGCACTCCTCATTTTCTCTGTCCTTAACTTCTCACTCATCATTTTCTCTTTTCTTAATTTCTCTCTTACCTATTTCTCTCACATCACTTTACACACTCTAAAAGTGGTATTTTTTAAATAAATTTTGAAAGTAATATTTTTCTAAAATAATTTTATAAAGTGGTATTTTTTTAAAAATAATTATAGAAAGTGATAATTTCAGAGTGCTTTTAAAATGGTATTTTTCTAAATTAACTTTTAAAAGTAGTATTTTTCAAAAATTAACTTTTAATACAATATCTTAATACAATGCAAAACCCAAAACATAGTAGTAGTACTGTAATAGAATAATATAATACCATATAATCTAACACAATACATCACAATACAATACAATACGGTACATCAAACTAGGCCTAATAGGTTTAAATTAGATTACAGGGGATGATTGCTTTTGAAAGTGTGAGGCACAAAAAGCCACCATTCTAAAACAAAATTCTATTCTTTTTTAAAATTATTGATCAACAGCTCCACCCCTATTAGCATGTGCAGAGAGAAACCTCCAGAAAGTATCAATATATATAAATTGGAGTCCAATTAAGAACTGGATCATACGGCTATGCATAATGGCCGAAAAGCTATACCATTTCAGTCATCAACTTGATGAAAGTCATTATTTTAGTCTCACATTAGTTTTCGACATTCCATGTAGCTTTTGCGGTCTTTCAATCGGTGGAATCGGATATGCGTGCGGGGGGTGCTGGACATTCATGCACGAATCATGTGCTGAGCTGCCGCAACACATCGATCACTCATTGCATCCCCTTCACCAACCTCTCACTCTACTTAACATCAGATCATCCAATGCCACTACCACTACTTGCTATTACTGCGATGAGACTTTTCAAAGCCATGAAAGGTGGGCCTACGCATGCAACCAATGCTCTCTCTACATGCACATAACGTGCGCTCTAATCCCACTGCCGACCATTAGATTCAAAGGCCACCAAGAAAGCGATGTCGCTCAGTACGTTTGCCACGAGCATCAGATGAGTTTTGTTGCGGATGATGATGATGGTAGAAAAGGCCAAGCTAATTGCTTTGCGTGTCAATCACAATGGTCGGGTCCAGCATATTCTTGCACCTCCGCAACATGTCAGAATTTTATCCACAAATCGTGTGCGGAGTGGCCGCAGAAAATTCAGCATCCTTTCCATTCACACCACCTTCTCACGCTTCAACTTAGTAAGTCTCCATCTTGCCGTTGTTGTTGCAAGAAAGGATATTGGCTCATTTTTCGTTGTGAGGAAAATGGGTGTAATTTTAGTTTGTGCATAGAATGTGCTTCTGATCGTAAGAATATGGTGCACTATCGAAGTCATGAACACTCTCTTTTTCTAGTAGAGAATGTGAAAGCATCGTGGGACATTCAATGTGATGCTTGTCAAAAACCTTATAAGAAAAGGTTTAATCATAACTTCATCCCTGACGAAGTTGGCCATACTAAATCCTCTCTCTTTCGTTGCATGGAATGTGATTTCAACCTCCATTTTCTTTGTGGACCATTGCCCTCAGTTGTCACATATGATTGCCACGTACATTGTTTGACTCTTGTTGACAATTATGCCAATGAAGATGATTTTGATGAATCCTATTGTGATATATGTGAAGAAAAAATGAATACACACTTTCGTATTTATTGCTGTGAAGTTTGCAAATATCTTGCTCACATACGTTGTTTGAAATATGAGGTACGCAAATCTTTGGCTCATATAAATTATATTCTAATCGTGCTAATAATAATGTGTTAGGCATATATTTGAAAATTAGACTCATAGATATATCCTTTTTAATAATTCTGAAATTTACTTTCAAATGTATTTATTTATTCTATTTACTTCTAGTATCTTGTCCTAGTAATTAGTTCCCGAAAGTTATTTTCGGAGCATATCAAGTTGACATAAATTTTGTTTTTTTAATCAAGATGTTGTCATAAGGTAATATTTATGGATATTTTACGGATATTATAGGTTTTTGAAGCTTTAAAATTTGACTGGTAAATAAAGCAAATAGATTTAACTATATTTACTTTTTTATTTAATTGTAAAAATAAGAATATTTTAGCATAAAAGTAAGAGAGAAATAATCCCACCCATTGAAGTATTTACTAAAAGAGTTAGAAGTTAGGAAACAGGTACAGATGTAGTCCTCTTAAGAGAACCAGTCCTATTCATATTTTGATCAACATAGATCACATTTAATCAATATGGTGTTGGACAAAACATAATCTGTGTTAGCCAAAACATGGACATGACCAGTCTTCTTAAGGAGACTATATCTAAAGTCTAGGAAACAAACCCAATTTAACAGTTCGTGACTCTGTTTCTCATTCAACAGAACACATTTTTTTTGAATTACTCACATGGCCACTTCTTAATTTCTATAATGCTCTAGCTAATAATTGATCATATTACTTATTTCCCTTGAAAATGATTAGTAAAATTATCCCAACCGGTAAATTAAATTAAATAACGGTAGATGGAGGAATCGAGTACTATTCCTTTTTTTATTAATTTTTTTTTTCTATTCTGATTTCATTCCATTAAAAATAGTAAATGCATAATTAGTCTATATAGTGCTGCTTCTTCCAATCTAACTTAATTCCACTTATAAAATTAATATGATCGTGCAAAAAAATCTAGTAAGCTTGTCCCTACACTTAATTTTTACAACATCTAGCTAATTAATATAAACTTAAGAAATCTAGTAAATTTGTCCCTATGCTTAATTTTTACAACACCTAGCTAATTAATATAACTGTATTCTACTTTCAAAAAAACAAATAATATAACTTTGATCCTAAAATGGCCTTATTTATATTAGTTTCAATGCCTTGATTACATATATAGAATTTAAATTACATGGTTATTATGTTCTATGGATATCAGATAATGAAGATACTTAATAAGAAAGATACAGATACAAGTAATGATGTACAGTTCTGGGCGTTGAAAGAAGATCTAATGAAGTTCTTCAAATTTAGAGTTGAAGTGTGCATATCACATATAGCATCATTGACCCGTACTTCTAGGAACATCATGGATGCCCTCTCTCAGCAAGAAAAGGAGACTCTAATTCACCCCTTTGCCAATTATACTAGTGTTTTCAAAAGCAGACACGATTACTACAGAAAATTGAATTCAGAATTCGATGAATTAGGATCTATTGATCATTTTGATAGACTTATGCAATTTCTTCAAATTAAAGATTATACAATTGAGAATTTCAGCGACGAGATTTGGTGGTACACAGGTGAAGAAGGAGGATTAAAAGTAAAAGAAAACTATTTAAGGCAAGAGGTTGTGGAGGTGTCAGATGATATAAATGGTGGTAATTACAAGGTTATGATACCCGAGACATTGGCCCCTATTTTCAAAACGTTGCTTCTCAAGTGCGGACATCATGATGATCTACGTGGCCGTTCAGGTTTGACAGATGGAATGAGGAGTGTGGGCTCAACATTACTATCCATAGTGATTGACAAAATGTGTAGAACTAAGGTTGAAGACGTCACTATGGATCATCTTAAGCAATGGCATTTTTACCTGCTTGGCATTCAACGGATTACAGGCTTCAATCTGGAACGATACATGTATTTTTTAAGGAGAAACCTTGTGCATGCCTATTTGGGTTTTAAAGCAATTAGAAGTGAAAAAGAGATGCGTGAAAATCTAGACCTCAGGATTGCAGGACCGGAAGATGAATTGCAAAGACGCAAGAAGAATCGTGAAGAGCTCGAAACAATGGCGTCACAGAAGTCGTCAGAAATGAAGGATTGCTTAAATAAAGCTTCTGCTTTAAAGGGGAAGACGGTAGTCGACAAGTGGTTCTGACTTCGGATGTGCAATATTAATATTAATACTACGTATAACCCAATATATATGTTTTCTTTCTTTACTTTTCTTTTTTTTTTTGTTTTTTTATACTTTAATTGTTTTGTTGGTCTTTATATTACCGCCATATGATAATATCATAATATAATCGTGTGTATTATATGTACTCTTATTTTCAGTAATTGGTATTAATCGGTCTATTTCGAGTGAATTTCTTACTTTCAAAGGCATCAAAAATATCATATTAAGAATGTAGCAGATATGTGGATGTTTAATCAAGTATCATAGAGCAAAAACCAATTTGATAAGTTTGGATATTATAAGTTCGGAAAAATGATCCAAGAATACCAATCGTTGAAAAACTTCAAGAAATTGACTTATTTGTACACAGAATTTTTTTTTTTTTTGTTAAAAGTGATGATATATCACTTTCTTAGAAAAAACAAAATAAAATTGTGCATTAAAGGCGCAGTTCACGAATAGTTGGTTATCGAAGAGTTTACATTTTTTTTCAATCAAGCATATATAAAGTCTAGATGAACTAATTAGAATGTTAAAAATAATCTCAAGCAAATTATTAATTTGTCAAGTATTTATAATAATGGCAAGAAAGTGTTCTTCATAGCTTAAAAAATATACATTTATAGTCTCTTCATTGTATCCTAGAAGTCTTTTACTCAGTGTATTAATCCTCAACATTAGTTTAAATTGTTTTATTGGATAAGAAGCTTCTAACGAACTGTCAAACACAATATAATTGTTCATCCATATATGGGTGGCATAACAATAGCAACTCAGCCCCTTTTGTTGTCATTAATTTGCATCTAAACTATTAATAACATCTGAAAATCATTGCCCTATCAAATAAATTTAGTGACAAAAACAGGCTCATCAAATATATGATAGGATTTAGAAGGTAACTGGGGTTGAATTACAAAATTAGCTCACAAGAGCTCAGCTCTCAAAATAATTGCCTACACCCTCTTTATATACCATTACCTCCACGTGACACCATACACCAACTCCAATTACCGCTCTGACTAACAAAATACAACAACCTGCCCTCTAACTAAAATAACCGACAAACCCCGAGAGAGTCTCATAATTAGCACGAATGGGAGTCTTATCCATATTATTGATAATGAATAAGAATGTATAGAAAATAAAAGATTACTAATAGCCTTAATACAATATAATAAAAAAAATATTGTTATCAAATGTTAGAAAGAAAAAAATAATAATAACATTGAAGAAAAAATATTTTACTTTCCTTGATTTCATTAACAACCAAAAACTGAGGGTGCAAGAAAGAAAAAGAAAAGAATAAAATAAAATAATATGACTGTTAAACATTATAGGCTATCGATTTAAGAGTTCATCTTCTCTGGGAATAGATTCATTGGAAAATCTTGCACAAAAATATGATATCTAATAACTACTGATTTGCAAAACTTAGACCTTGAGAACAACTTTCTTCTCTATAATGAAAAATAGGAGCAGCACTTGGAAATTTTGTATATTGTCTGTATTCAGAAATCAAAACACGAAACATATGGAATAAAAAAAGAAACAGAGTCAAGTTGGTACAATCTTTGGAAAATAAAAAAAAGAAAAAAGAAAAAAAATAAGATAATCAAAGCCGGTAAACACAAAACTTCCGTGGCAAATAAGCGGAAAAAAAAAGATAGCAGAGTTTGTATTTTAGTATATGTATATGGTTACACTATTTGTACACTCAAAATCAGATTTAGGTAGATCATTATATTTGGATAACTTACTGTTTGTCAACAACAGAAAAGGAACTTTCAAAGTACCTGTAAAGACAGGAAAAAAATAATCAATAGCTATCGAATTCAGATTGAGAGATTAATTTGAAAGATAAACCAAATTTAGCTAGCAAATGCGTACAATAGTTCACTATATAACTCATCTTGTACACCTAATTATAAAAAAAAACAAAGCACCCCAAACATCAAAATTAGGAAAATAGTCAACGTAGAAAGTGAAATTAATTGCTATTATAGAGAGAAACAAACAAAAACGATGATAACCACAAAAAAGGTGAAGAGTAACATGAAAATATTTGGAAATATCAAAGGTTTAGGATAGGTCTATTGTCACCCAATTTTTTTTCTCTTCCCACCCCTTAACTACTAATTTTTAAAGGACAAAAATAATCTCATATAAAATGACACAAATGGGTACAAATAATATTTAATAATTAGAATATTTTTTCTTAACTGGATTATTTTTTCCTTACACACCCCCTTAAACATAATTGTTTTAAATCATCTAAAATAATCTTAAGTAATTAAAATATTTTTAGTTAAATGAAGTTTATATAGTGATTGATGAATATATTATAAATTCAATTTAACTATCTTTCTCTCAAAAACCCTAAAAGATAATTCAAGAACTTTAATTTTCTTTCTCTAATGCTCAAAAACTCTAAAAATGATTCAAGCAGAGCTGTGTGAAAGGATTAATTAGTAAAAACATGTATTTGAAAATAAAGCAGCTGAAATAATGCTCACTTTCCTAGGTACATTCATCTTTCTATAATAGTTATAGATATATATACTTAGAATTATGCTATGGTCAGATATGACTGACGTGTCTGACTGATCTCAGCCGTTCATTACTGTACGGCCCACTGTAGTACTCACGTAGGCCCCATAGTGATGAATGACTGAGATCAGTTAGACGCGTCAGTCGCATTTGACTATAGCAAGCCTCATATATTTATGCAAAGACTAAAGTGTCACAAATGTACTAGTCTCCAAGGTAGAATAGTATTTTTTTTCTTCTATTTCGTTGTCCTTTTCTTGCTCTATTTTTGGCTTGATAATTCAACTTGGATCTGAATGCAACAAGCAATACAGAACTGAAAACAACTTAAACAAAAATTTCAAGCAATACAAATAAATATTCAGAATAAAGTGATTCCCTAACTTTAATAAAACAAACACAAATCACTTTGAAAATAAAGAGAGACAAACAACGAACACTTCGTCAAAAATAAAAATGGCTTTAAAAATGGCTCTACAGTGTCACATCTGAAGTAGGTTTAAGATAAGATTCAAATATTTAAGGCAAGAAGTCGTAGATGTGAAGGCTAATTAGACTATCTTCAATGAATTCATCCTAAAAAGGATACACTAAACTTAAATTTAGCATGACATATTAAATTTAGCGCATACTTTTTAAATTTATTCCAATACATGCATGATAAGAACAATACTATATTGTATTTATGAATTATTTTTATTTACAAATATATACATGTAGTTCCCAATCAGGTATTTTGTTTTTTACCTATCTATAGGTATATTTCTTTTTTTAGCTGTTAGATAATAGCCATTAGATTATTATCTAACGGTTATCATAATTTAGGTAGTTAGAATAAAAATAAAATAAAAATCCATTATTTAATATCTTTTTCTCTCTATTTTTTTACCATGAAAAGACGTGCGTAGTCAATTTTAATTAGGCAAAATAATACCTATTTATATGTCAAAAAAAATATCTACTGGATTGGTGCCCTATATATATACATATATATATATATATTTTACTATTAAATCTTATTGTTTTGTCATCTAGTTATTAATCATAAAGACTCTATTATACTCATAAAGTATATGAATAATATTCTTTGTTTTATAAAATATATGAGTAGCAAAATAACGAATAATACCTCTAATTTACAGAAATTTAGTACGTATGGATAAAATTATAAATAAAATTTAAATGAAAGAAAAAAAAAGTAAAAAACATATAAATCTTTCAATTTTGGCCACATTGTGACATGTATACAAATTTTAGATTTCAAAATAATAATAATATTATAAATCTTAGTCCGTGCTATATTGGTAATATTGTAAATTCAAACACATGTTAATGGCAACATAGTAAATTTAAACACATACTACAATGGCAATATCATTATTACAGGGGCTTTATAATTAAAACTTAGTGTTGAGTATTCAATAATGTAATTATTCATTATTTTTTCTTTTACCTGTCTCATCTCCACCCTTGGATTAGTTTTCTCTACTCATGCTCCACCTTTGATTGTTTTTTCTTTTAAAAACTTAGCCCTCCAAAATATGCCGTGATCCTAACTTTAGTGTCACATTATTGTATTTGGATTAAATTATAGGGGATGGTTACAGTAGGGGCGCCCTTACGTAGGGCCCTCCCTTATACACCGTTTGATGAGAATCTGTGGGGAATCTATTTATACACAGATTCCCATCAAACGGTGTATAGACAGGGCCCTACGTAGGGGCGCTCCTACTGTAGACGCGCCCTAAATTATAATGCGTTAGTTTCTAAACGTGACCTTATTAATTTTAGGTTGTGGTTGACTTAAGTAAGGTTAACTATATCTATTAAGTACATTATTGACCTAATGGTCGTACTTCTTTTAATGTCAATGACTCTAGGTCTTGTGACTTGTGTCACATTTTGATCTAGTGTCCCTAAGTTATCTTGGTGCATATATGATTTTTTCTTAGCATTAATTTCTTGTTAAAGAAAATTAACTTATTATCTCTAAGCTAAAACAAGAAGTAATTAAGATTTTCTAAGACAATCGACGTCATAATCATACGACATATATAATTCATGTATCAAGAAAATAAAATCCCATCGTAAAAGTTAGTTAGTAAATAATATACTAAGGTTACAACCGTCGGATTTTCTAAGGGTTCACACTACCTTACCCCATATCAAACGAGTCCTTAGAATCTCCCTCTCTCTCTCTCTCTCTTCAATTTTTTGGTTTAAGTTTTTTTTTTTAAATCTAGAAAATTGACATTCCCGAAATGGTCACTATCCAATTTAATGACCATTCAGAATGTAGTTACTATCGTTTCAAACATGACTCCTAGTTCATTGACCATTTTGAACTTGTTCACTATTGCGGTGACCATTTCAAATGTTTTTGTTTTTGTCTTTGTTTATTTTAATGAACTTTTGTAATTTCTAAGTAAAAATAGAGTAGAATCAAAAGGAAAAAAAAAGAGTAGAAAGTGAAAACGAGATTTATGTAAGCTTAAATACCCAAAAATTACGGATTATAGTTGATTTTTGGGATTTTTTTTTTAATTTTTCTCTGGCCTTTCTCCTCTATCAATTCTTTGGGAAATATACAGATATAGTGCAATTTTCACTATAAATGAATTTTTTTTTTCAAATTCTCAAAATAACTTTTCTAGTGGAAACCAATAAGTAAAAGTCCACGTTACCCTCTAATTTTTCTATATATGACAACTTATCACAGACATTGCGATTACGAAAAACTGAAGAATGAAAGAGAGAGAAAACTTGGTCAAACCAGAGAGAGAAATGGGGCTACTTTTAGGGTTAATTTTGAAGAGAGAAATAGGGAAAAATTGGCAAAAATTAAAAAATAAAAGAAAAAAAGATAAGGATTATTTTATGAAATGAAAATAATTCTCACTCCATATAAAACTAGAAAAGTCATTTTGAGAATTTGAACTAAAAAAATCATTTGTAGTTAAAATGGGGCTAAATCCATACATTTCCCATTCCTTTAAGTTGTCAATGGGTTTTTTCAGCTTTTTGATGAGAAAGAGCAATAAAGTTGATATTAAAAAAATTATTTTGAAAAAGAATACTAAAAAAATCATTTTGTCTCAAAACACTACTATTATGAGGTCCATGTCCCTTTCAAAATGTGTGTATTATTGGTATAATTAGTCAAACTAGTCCATATTTGAANAGGGTTAATATCAGCTGCGGTCCCCAAACTTTTACATATGTATCACTTAGTTTCCTATTCTTTTTTTTTTTTTGTAGTACTTAACTCTTCAACTTTTACAGTTTAGTAATAGTTTAGTCCTTTTGTAACATTTTGTTAGAAACGACAGTCAAATATCATGTGAAATACACGTGATCCCCCTTAGAAGGGTAATAAGAGGAAATAAAAAAATTTCTTCAGCCACCATGAAAGAAAAAAAAATCCTGAATGTCTTTTATGGTCTCTCGCTTTTTGCCCCCTCGCTCATCATTCTTTAGTAACCAAACCCAAAATTCTTATTTAACTATTATCAATCCCTTCTTTTTTAATTTTTTTTTCGTTTAATCAGGTCTTATATGATTCGCTGTATTAAAAAAATATGTTCTTAAGATACCCATTTGCTCAAAATCATTCCTGGCCTCTCAAATACCAAAATTATCGAAAAAAAAAGAAAAAGAACAATGAATTTAGCTCTTCTGTCAAATCCTAGAAGAAAAGAGCCAGTGTCTATAATGTTTTTTTATTAATAGATAAGAGAGGAACTCAACTATTCGACGAGAAGAAAGATGGGTTTTTTCTTTGCTTGTGGTTTGGGATCTCAACGGATTCTTAAGAAGGGTATTGCCAACTTTTGTTTTCGTTCTTTTTTTTTTCTCCCCTTCTCTTCGGACACATCATAATTATCTAGCTTTGGATAGGAAGTAAGGAACTATCACTTGTCTTGAGACTTATTTTATTTTTGGTTTTGGGAGTAGATCTATAATGCCATTGAGGTTTTGAATATGGGTATGGCAGTGGACTAGTTTTGGCAGTGTTATTTTGTTAATATTGTTGATTAATAGGGAGCTAGATGGTGGAAAACCAAAGCATCTTGAAAAAGAAAGGAGGTGAAAAAAGTATGGCCCTGAGTGACAGCAACTGGATCAAACTTTCTTTTCTTTTTTATCTATTCTTTATTTTCTTAAATTTATGATATGAAGTCTACAATAACTTAAGAATTTGAAACCCAAGCAACTACTTTTTTTTTTTGATAATATCTGAAGCAAATACTTGAGAGGTAGCCCGTGTGAGTTTTATTTTTCTACATAGGAGTTTCAGTGTCGTCAAAGGCCACTAGGGAAGAAGAGGCAGCTGTGCTTAAAATAAATTTTTTGATAATATCTGAAGCAAATACTTGAGAGGTAGCCCGTGTGAGTTTTATTTTTCTACATAGGAGTTTCAGTGTTGTCAGAGGCCACTAGAGAAGAAGAGGCAGCTGTGCTTAAAATAAATTTTTGTTTCCCCTTACTACCCCTCGAATAAGGATCACGTGCATTTCAAGTGATATTTGACGGCCATTTCTAACCGAAGTGTTATAAAAGGACTTAAATGTGACGGCCATTTCTAACCGAAGTGTTATAAAAGGACTTAAATGTTACTGAATGTAAAAGTTGAGGAGTTAAGTGCTACAAAAAAAGGTTAGGGACCAAAGTGATACATCTGGAAAAGTTAGGGACCTAGCTAATATTAATCCATCATTTTATATTTGCCCTAAAACTATTTAAAATGTCTTAATATGTCTCAAAACTATTGAAAATTTCGACTTTGCCTCTCCTACCACTAAATTGTTTAGCCAAAACAAACGGAAAACGGCATATGTCAAAATTTTACGTTGTTTTTGAAAACCAAGTTTACGCATATTAGAATTTAGCATGGATCAATTTTTGTTTATTTGCCTAATAATGCGACAATTTAATAAGCAATGTTATAAGATATCCGTAGTGTCCAGCACCACAATGAAGTATAATTCTGTTATTGATTAATTTAATTAATAAATTGGATCTCATATGAATTTTGACATTAAATGTAATTTTAATCTGTCGATAATAGACTAACACATTATATGCGTCATATGGTATTGATCACCGGTGCACATATGGTATTGATCACCGGTGCACTTATCATTGCTCCAATTTAATGGTTTTGAAGGAAAAACTGCAATACTTAATAATTTGGACCAAAAACATGAACAATAATAACAATGATGAATTTTTTTTTTCCCTCCCCCAACAAATGATTTATATGTGTATATATTATGGGGAGGGCTACAGCAGGCGTCCTATGTAGGTTTCTTTATACACTGTTTGATGGGAATTTGTGGGAAATCTCGATGAAAATTTGTGAGGAATCTGTGTGTAGACAGGGACGCGCCCATATATTATATATTTTCTTTTCTTTTCTTTTTGTCAATTGCAAGCCTGGGACCTAGGCATAGCCAATAGTGACAGAGAAGTAGGTTGAAATGGAGACGAAGAAGACAGAAGAAGAAGTGGAAGAAATAAAAGAAGCTGTGAAATTGGAGGCATCGGAGATCGAGTACGTCAGCTATGGCGGAGAACATCACTTGCCCCTTATCATGGCTCTCGTCGACTCCGAACTCAGCGAACCCTACTCCATTTTCACCTATCGATACTTCGTCTACCTCTGGCCCCAGCTCTCTTTCTTGGTAACTTTTCATTTTTTTCCCATTATTCTTTTTATTTAAATTTATTCGTGCTTTTGAGTATGCGTTAATGGTGTTTTTTTTTTTCTTTAATTTTTTTTTTTAAAAAAAAAGGCTTTTCATAGAGGGAAATGTGTGGGAACAGTGGTTTGCAAGATGGGGGAGCATCGAAATACGTTTAGAGGTTACATTGCCATGCTGGTTGTGATAAAACCCTATAGAGGAAGAGGCATTGGTAATTATAATAATATACCCACTTTGTTCTCTGGTTCCAATTTTATATCTAAGTTTCTGATTTTATTTATGTACTAATTTAATTTTTGATACTAACCCAGATTGCAATATGCAAACTTGGATTATAATGGTTTTAATCTGATACTGAAATGTGGCGATTTTTTTTTCTTGGGTGGGGGGGTTGTTTTTGTGATGAAGATATGTTGAAATGTTTCGTCCTATTGTTTATTCAAGCATCTAATGAGATGCTTCAGATGTTGGATGTTCTGATGTAAAAACTGTGACTGTAGAAATGGAATGAAGATGTCGTTTTCAAGTAATGTCTTGTAGTGAATTACTGATGTTATCGAAATTGTTTATAACCGGTTCTCTGTTCGTTCCATTTCATAGTATCTCACAAATGTGTTTTCAGGGAAGTCGATTTTCTTCGGCGAGTTTATGAAGTCTTAATCTTTGCTTTGGTATTTTTCTTTTGTTTTGATTTGCAGCTACAGAACTTGTTACCAGATCTATTCAAGTGATGATGGAATCAGGTTGTGAAGAGGTATGTCAGCCCAAGTTTACATGGTTGATGATTCTTACAGTCTTACATCAATTCTCTATGGTTTTCCTGTTTCTGGTTTATTTGGTGGTTTATTTTCATTCAGTTTCTGTTCTCTGATCAATTTATGCTTCCTAATTTGATATTCCCAGCCACAACTCCAGTGTAGCCTCCTTATAATAACCTTCCCTCTTCTAATCCATCAAAAGTACCGAAGTTGTGATGATTTTTCCATTAAGGTTTTCCTGCTTATGAAATCTGTACCATTGGCGTTCATTGGAAGTTGGTAGTAAATATGTATTGTTACCCTTTTACTTTGTCCTAGTACTGAACCCTTTTTATCTCTTTGTTTTTCATCAGATCTAACTTGAAACGTACAACATGAAAAACAATGTTTTATCAGATTTCGTCGTGTGGACAAGCTCACAATAGAATACCTGTTTTGTGATCAAGTTATTGATGAATGACGTTGCACAGCAATTCGTGGTCTAAGCTGTGTGACACTTCAGTTAAAGTTGTACCATTTTCAGTTGTGACCTTTTAATTCAGTGATCATTTGACCTTACTGGTCAATTCAGGACTTAGCTGATTTCTGGATATCAAATTCTGTTAGTAGTGATGAAATCCAATCAAAATTATTAGTACTAGAAAGCTTCCTTTGCTTTGTTGAGTGCATACTTCCTTACCTGAAGTTATCTATGCTATTCTGATTCCCTTTTCTCTTCTATAGCCAAGCAACCTTTTTGTGGTTAACCTTTTTGTAGTTAACTTATAGCCAATCAACCATTTATACTAGTGCTTCATATTTTGTCTTGTTTTCTTTTCACGAAAGGTAACATTAGAAGCAGAGGTCACAAATAAAGGAGCGCTGGCACTATACGGTCGCCTTGGTTTCGTAAGGGCAAAGCGGCTCTTCCGCTATTACTTGAACGGAGTTGATGCCTTCCGTCTGAAGCTGTTGTTTCCCAGTCCTTTATTGCATCCCTCCCTTGCTACGGTAGCGGATAAAGATGACGGCAATTGGCATAATGATCACATTCCAATTGAGGAATGTTCCGAAGTTCATTGAGGCATGTAATTTGAGAATTTCCTGCTCCATGCTTGTTTCACCACCTGTACTGGTACTGCATAAAAGAGACCAATTGATGAGGTAATTGTAATATTTTCTTGTAACTAACATTATGTCTTGTTGAGATTTATAGTTTTTGAAAAGCTTTACCTTTGTTTTTACCATTTTTCTTTTTCACAATTTGTGTTTATTTGGTCTGAAGAGCTTGTGTTTTAACAACCTTGAGAAAATACATCTGTTCCATTGAGGGCCAAAGGAGTTGTTTTGAACTGGATTAGGTTTATAACTTGGACAAACAGATATAATAAGTATTGGATACTGAATTCCATTGTTATCGCTGTTAGTTTTGCATATTGTGCACGACATGGGTTTCTCACATGGCATGTTATCCTGTGATTAGACAATTTTCTTCTCTCTTTAACATCACGCTTGTTCTTTAGCATGTGAGAAACACCAAGGAACATTGCAACTATCTTTATCGTACTACACATATTAGCGGCCAATCTGTGGTTAGGAAATGACTCTTGTTAGCTTTGTCAGATATCCATATGATTTGGGTTTGATTCCTCATGGTATCTACCTAGTGATAATGTAGAATTACCTAAATAAAACGGATATACAACGAGAAGAAATAAGGTAACTTTTTTTTTTTCCGAAAATATTAAATGTTTGGAGAGGGCTGAGGGAATATTACAGCACAAATTTGAATGACCAATTGTCCGTGTTTTGAAATCATACTAGAGTTACTGAATAGAACGTATACCGTGAGAAAAATACCAAAGGACACTTAACTAACACCACATGTGACCTTAAGCGTCTCTTTTTTCTCTACTCATTCCTCAATTCTTTTTTTCCCAAAATACCCTTAAATGAAGACGTAAATGCAATCATATGAACCTTAAATAATGCATTCCTAGTTTTCACACCCCTTTGATTTCTAATAACGGAGGCTTAATGTTGTATTTACGTGAAACATCTTTCGTATTATATTTTTATAGATTTGTATGATACATTGTCTACAACTTAAAATCAAACTTTTCATTTTTCTCTTAAAATAATTTGGTTTGATGTTCTTGGATACGAATTCCAGCTCATTCGACCAACATTTATGTTGAAACTTCAAATATCCCATTTACGTAACATTGTTTACAAAATCAATAATAAACAAGCTAGACAAACCGAAAGCTTGTTGTGATAAAAATTAGGTGAAGAAGTCTTTCTAGGCTTCTCTTTATAAGAACTTGACACCCTCACCGGTACCTGGTGTAAGTCTTGTTCACTGTCCAGGTACCTTAGTTCTCTGTTCTCGAGGTCGTCACGGAAGAGATCATGGGAAGGTGGAACTCTTTTCTCTATTTCTGACGAAGATCAAGATGGTGTCACAATGGTTGAAGATGAGTTGCTCATATCCAAGAAGGAAGATTTATAGTTCGGATTAATTGGAAAACATAGAATAAGAAGCCTTTCAGTAAGGAGGGTTTCAAGATCACTACTAGGAACGTCTCGAAAGTTGAAAGAGAATTCATGATAAGATAGTTGGTGATAAATATGTTCCTTTCTATTTTCTATTTTTTATTTTTTCTTTTGATATTTATTTCTATCTCGAATTCTTGATCTTCGGTGCGAGTGTGGGTACAGTGGATTGAAATCAGGTATTATTAGGCCAACCTTGGAATTTTAACAGGGCCTTTATCATTCTTAAAATGGGAAGTTCCGGAATGGGGTGTGTTCTCTCATACTCTGTTTTTTTTTTTTTTTAAGAAAAAAATGTCTTTATTAACTTAAAATAGTTTTATATGAAAATAAAATACTTTGAGGGTACATTTCCTTATAGAGTGATGTTTGATTAGTTCTTGATTTAAGTAAAATGTCAAAAGATCTAATAGATACCTAGTACCTACTATATTGCAGAGAATTATACATGCGAATTAATTCACAAATAGGAGACATAATTCTCTATGTAGTCTTTACCATGTTCAAAATCGATGAATAGAGCTTCACATTTAATTTCTACAACTTAAATATGTGTTTAATTAGGAATGACGAGTCTTAGAGTATCGAAGAGTTGATTTTAGACAGAAGTACTATTATATGTTAGATACATTGAAAGTACCATGAGAATCAAATTTTCACATGTTAGCAACCAAGGCATCTATCTCTATCTTAATCTTGAGCGAATGATGAATTCATATGCATAGCTTGTGTTGGTTTGAGACCTAACTTCATAGTTTGTACCTCGGTATCTTAGAAATATGATCCTATGAATGGTGAGAACAAATGTTAAATGAGATATACGATTCACCATGGGATCTTTCAAGTACTTGGATAGTCAATCTTAGCTAAGTTCTATAAAGAGTGTTTATTAAATGAAAGACTTTATTTGTCACCAATTTTAGAAATACAAAAAAAGGCTTATTATCATTATGACTTTACGAAATGAGAGACAATCAAAAGGGTAAAGTAGTAATTTAAATAGCTCTAGTTATTGATATATCAAGAGGATACACTTGGATGAACAAATTGCAAATGGACTAAATTTATTCATTCAAGTTTCTTGTTAAACTCATACAATCCAAGAGTGCAATTTTGATCCTTTAGAGGAATGAATCAGAATTAGACGCACTTATAGTAATAGTTAATTGGCCTTGGCCCTAATTATTGGAGTTTAAACAATATGGGTCCATAGGTCCTATGGCTAAACTCAAACCCACAAGGGCTTGTGAAATCCTCAGGATTTTCCCGTAGAAGGGAAACCTTGAGGCTCACACGAATAGTGTAGTTTTTCTGCACATTAATTGGTGGATGCCTAATTCTAAATTCTCTCAGTACAATTGTTTCAAAGTGAATTAAGCATAAAATTGAAGAAAAAAGAGCAAGAAAACAAGGAGAACTGTAGGAAACATTCAACACAAACATAACCAGAAATTCCCTTATGTGAATTCGGCCATTATAGGAAGGAGAAGTACGCCAACATTACCAAGAAATTCAATTTTTGAGAGGCTTAATCATTTAGGATCTCTCTTGGCATAGATTGAACGAAAAATAATGCCCTATTAACCAGTTCGTACTTGAGCATAGACATGAAGATCTCTTGGTTAAGATTATCTTGAGGTAATCTTCCATAAACTAGTAACAAGCGTATAATATATAAAAGTGGTCCATTTTGTAAAATAAAATCAATACAAGAGTTTTGTTATATATATTCTATTACACTGTGTGTTACTTTACCATAATTTTACACAGTTTCCTAAATAGGGAATCCCAAAGAGTAAAAGCTACAAAGATTTACATGGCATTTATCAATTTTAACCGTATTTTAAACTCTACATGTAGCAATAACTTATTTATAAAAATGGATCCTTTTTTTTTTTCAAATAAAAAGTTTGGAAATCCGACACTACCCCACTTCCTCACAATCTAATTCAACTCCAATAAAAAATTTTCAACTAAGGCCAAACATAGCTAGACCGTGATCGAATTCTTTTGACCACAGTCTACAAAATTATATCAGAGTTCAAAAAATCAAACCTAAGTTCAAAAAAGAAAAAAAAAAAAAAAGATTAAAGAATTCATAGAGAAGAAGCTTGAAGCGGCCATGATTCATAGAGAAGATTTTGGCATTTCAGTTAGGATAATTTAATAAAATTAGATAAATGACATGACAATGAAAATTAATTTTAATAAAATTTATGAATGAGATCTTTTTATCAGGATGAGGCCACTAATGGACCTCTGAATGTAAAAACACAAGATTTATTCATAGCACTTCTCCGCAGTTGGTTTTCTATTAAAAGACCAAATTGTGGGATAAAGAGCGAATAATAAGCAAGATTGGGTTTCTCATATAGCTTTCATATTGATGGAGATGATATATAATGGTAAATGTTTGAATCTCCAAAATCAGATGCATTGACAATATTTATCAGATTTTACATGCTATTTAGAGTTTTGTCGGTTACTATTTAAGTGTTTAATTAGTCCCCCCCTACCCCCTATTTTTTTCTCGACTTTTCATTGTGTCATCATGTGTGTACATGCAGCAAATATTATCTAGTTGGAGGAATCTCTTCTTATAATTAAATATATTATTTTAAAAGGTTTGTAGTGTCTAACAATAGCAGATATGTTTCCTAATAGTAATAATAATAATAATAATAACAATTCTTATTAAAAAAATCGTTTTTGCTGTGAATTTGAATTCCAACTAATTCAACCAAAATTTAAGGTGAAGCTTAAAATATCCCGTTGATACATTGTTTACAAAATACAAAAGTAAACAATTTGTTTTATTTGTTTACAACATGAAAAAGTAGACAATATTTTTATTTGTTATTGCTGTTATTGGAATTGGACTCGAATTCCAGCTAATAATATCGAACATTAAATTGAAGCTTAAAATATCCCATTTATACATTGTTTACAACACGGATAATGAACAATTTTTTTTTCCTATTTTATTTTTTGGGTTTTTGCTGTTCTTGGATTCTGATTCCCTAAAATCTAAAATCGAAGTTCAAGCTTAAAATATCTCATTATTATATTGCTTATGACCTAAATAATAAACAAACTATAATTCTATTGATAAAAACTTGTTTTGTGCTGTTCCTGGACTCGAATCCCAGCTAATTCAACCAAAATATATGTTGAAGCTTAAAAAAAGAAACACGCATTTATATAAGCTAGCATTGTTGGCCCATCACGTTACTTAAGTAGGGGCATATATATGTCCAAGCTCAAAACTTAACAGAGAAATGTCCAGCCCATTAGTCCGTTGAAATACTGTACCGAAAATACCCAAAACCACTCAGAAACCAGCTTTCGCTCGCATTGAACATTTTCTCGCTTATTTTCCTTCTCATCCGATATTTTCTCAGGCACTTTCCCTCGTCATCGAACTTTTCTCGCTGTTGTTCATCTCTCCATAACCATTATTGTCCTCTTGTTCATCTCTCCGGAACCAAATTGTACAATTACAAGATTGGATTCAAGAGCTAGGATTCATAATTCAAAGGTATATAGATATATATTCCCCACTTTTCTCCTATATATACAATTTGTTTTTATGTATATGCATGTTCTAATTTATCTCAATATCAACAGCAATTTCTTACATCTATCTTTATAACTCTAATTTCCATATTTTTTTCGGTCACAGAGTCCAGTACTCGAAGTTTTGATACAAACCCATGTTTTGACTCAATCAGATTCCTCCTCTGCCATCGACGAAGCTTGAAGCTCGACTCATCAGATTCCTCCTCTGCCATCGATGAGCTCCGGCAATTGATGAGCTGGACTCAATCTATAGCAGGTAGCCTCGGCAATTGATTAATTGTGGTCATTTTGATTTCATTCAATTGTTTGAGAGTGCATGTTAAAATTGGTTCAACAATTTTGGGCTGCTGCTATAGAATATTAAAGAAGAAAAAGACACTATTGTTTACCTTTCTAAAATGAAAACATCAGCAATCTAAGATTAATGTAATCATAATGAACATTGAAATTGGTATAAAATTATGAACATCTAAGGGATTTTTTTATCTTTGGTTTATTCTTTGTTTAGTCCTTTAATTTTGTTGTTAACATATTCAAAGCATAATTGTTTTGGAAGCGTACCCATATAGTTGTTTAGTTCTGTAGTCTTTTTTTTAATATGTGGTTACATAATTGGTGAGTCAGGGAAACCATGTCAAGTTAAAGAGCAAAGTATCAAGTAAAGACATTCTTTCTTGCATTTGTAACCACTGAAATATAAAACTGAACTAGACTTTCCTTTTGATTTTTCAAGTAATCATTGATCAATGAAAGTGAAAAGCTCTATAACTACTCAAAAAAAAGTTTATTGATGCTTTTGTTTGGCCTGTCTACTTTTGTAAATGTAGTCTTTCAGGAATTTCTTGGCTCCTAGTCCTACCATGAATCTTGATTATAAATTTATTTTGGCATGCATACTTGTACCCATAATAGACTCATTATAAGTGCTTTATTTTTATCTAGTAAATAAAAAATACTACGTGGTATTTAGAAAATTCAATGTGGTAGATAAGATTATGAACTATTAAAAAAGAATCTCATAAAACACAAAAACTAGTATGTAACTTTTATTCTATGGTATATAAGATTAAAAACAAGGTATATAGTTCATAAATTCTGCTATAAATATGGTTTATAAATTTGTTCACACATTTCACACACTTTTTCACTTTGTGAATATATAGTTACACAAGTCTGATTTGTTTCATATAATTGCCATGATTCATGATTCTAATTTAGTGCAGAGATGCAGAAATTGAGTTTCAATCCGTTTCATATAAAAAAATAACTAAATTCATAGAAACTGTGTCAATCTGTTTCATATAAAAAAATAACTATTTTCCTTACAATTCATAGAAACTGCATGAGGGCACACCTAAACATATTAAATAGACTTCTTTAGAGGTTACTGTGGATTCATATGTCGTACTTGATCATCATTCGGTTTGTTTCCTATGATGAATTTTTACGTGAGCAAATCTTTATTGAAGCTACTTCTAATTAATCAGCTTGCACGAAGTTTATTTTCTTCATTCAATCTTGTTGTGTTTCTTATTTTTTTATAACATTTAATTCATAGATGTACTAGAAAAAGAAAAAAAAAAGAATTCGTGAGCAAGAAAGTAGACATTATTTATTGGCATTCGAGCTAAAAGTTTCTCCAAGATATTAAAAATTTAGAACTATGATTATCATCATTTTATACCTTTTAACTTAGCTTAGTGGAGAAATTCTCATGGTCTTCTTTAGTCATCGTGGCTTTTCGGTCGATCGAAAGTAACATTTCGGTAGACCGAAAGTTGCCGAGAGCCATTTTCACTTTCTATGATTTTCGGTCAATCGAAATTGGCAGAATCGGTCGACCGATTCTGTCAGCGGTCGACCGATTCTGCCAGCAAAGAAAATTTTTTAGTTTTCGGCTATTTTAGTCGAATTTTTGGGCATTTCGGTTAATTTTCTTTACACTATTTGTCTTGTATGTTAGATTAAACACGATAAAGCAACATATTGCCAAAGTAACCTCTGTTGTGTAGTTTTGTTTAGTCTAACGTATTATGATTTTCCGGTAGACAAATTAAGGATTCTACTATGGTATATAATCTTTTTACTTGTGTTGTATTATGTTATGTTTTTTTGGTAGATAATTTTATGCTTATGGTACATTAAATGCTATATATGATATATAAAATTCATATAACTAACATGAAAAAGTATAATACAAATAAATAATAACAATTATTCTGTTTTGCAGAATGAACATTATGATTTCATCATCACCAATGATGAGTTCAGAGAGTCTTACATGGAGGAGTTTCGTACTCTAGAATTTATTGAACAGGAGAAGAACAAGCAGCAAAAAACTGCTCAAACAGAGCCCAAAGATTCAGCCTCAACAACAACCATCTCCACAAGACTTCTTGAGCAAATAATTTAGGAGAATAGAGAAACTAAATAAGAAGTGCAAATATTGAAGAAGTTTGTGTTGGACATACACAACAAAATCTTTGGACAAGAACAAGGAGCAGGACCGGCTACTGAACAAGGTGGACCAAGTGCTACATTGGTTGAGGAAGAAGAAGTTGAAAACAGAGAAGAAGCAGAAAAAGAAGAATAAAGAAAAGAGAAGAAATCTACCCAAACCATAGATGTAAGTATTAAAATAAAATTAGATAAGAGAATAAATAATTGTATACCAATTTATAAAACAAATGTATTACCTGATGTAAATTAAAGAATTTCTTTTTCTTTGTTTTTTAAAGGTGGTTTTGGGAGAACTAAAGATCTTGGGACAAGAACATGAGTATACAACCAAAAAAGAGAACCAGCAAGAAGAGGTAAATATGGTTCATAGATTTTACAATATGGTTCTATATTTCATGCTTTTGGTAGATATAGGGCCTGTTTGGCATAGCTTCCAAAGATCTTTTGGAGCCCAAAAGTTACTTTTGGGGTGTTTGGATGAATTGTCAGAAGATCTTTTTTTAATTAGAAGATCTTTTTAATGAAGCATGGACCCACTAGCTTTTACAGGAAGATCTTCTGGAGTTTTTACTTTAGGAAGTAAAAGTTATCCCAAACGGGCCCATAGACTAAAATAGCTAACATAAGCTTTCGGTACATAGGGGCCAACTGCAAGCATCTTCCCTCAATAATAAAAAGATAAAAAGGGAAAGAAAAAGATGATAGATAAAAAGGCAGATACTGAAAATACTTTCTCTTGTGGTAGATAAATTTTGTACTAATGCTAATATGTTATGGTTCTTAAGGATGAGAATATGCAAGATGTTGAATAACAAGAAGAAGATGCACAAAAACAACAGGTACAAAAAAGATCCTGAAAATAGTAGATGACTTATGGTATATGGTAGATAAACTTATACTTGTGATAAATATAAATTTGTATATGATAGATATATTTCAAGTTATCTGAATGACCTACTTTTTTGGTAGATAAAGTAATGACTGGAGTAGATATAATTTCATATATGGTAGATATTATTCGTGCTATAACATTTTTAGTTGTATTAATAAAAATGTTTTGTTCTAGCAGATAAAATTAATTACAGGGAAGATAATTTTTATATATTAAAAAAGAAGATAGAAAAGGAACGACAAAAATAATAGAAAAAGAGGTACATACTTATGTTTATATATTAATATGTTCAGGTTTTTTCTTACATAATTTTCTCGTTTTGGTAGATATAATTAGATATGTGCTAGATAAATTTACAATTATGGTAGATAAAAAATTCACAATATATTTACATACCATTACTAAAAGTTACTTACCAACATGGTTCTTATTATTTCATTAGATAAATGTTTATAGTTTTCTTACTTATATATATATATATATATTTCTAAAAGGAGTCTGGAGCAACAGAGCAAATTGCAGGAACTACTCCAATTGTATCAGATTATACAGAAGAAAAGAAGGAGCAAGAAGCAAAGGAAAAAACACTGAAATATCTTGTTGGTAGATAATTTTTTAGTAGTGGTATATAATATTATGTACATGGTATATAAATTTAATCGCTCTGGTAGATAAAAATGGTATGTAAAAATTTAGTTTTTTTTTTTTTTTTTTCTAATAAAGGATTCTGGAGCTATGCAGAAAATTACAACCGTTGCTGCAACTGTGTCAGATATTGCAAAAGAAAAACAGAAGCAAGGACCAAGAGTAAAAAACTAATCTCCCTTATTTGTAGATAACTTTTTAGGCATGGTATATAAATTTTTGTTCGTACTATATAAATAAAACACTTTTATGTACATTATTTTATTGTTTTGATATGTGAAAATTCAACCTTGGTATATGAGCTTATATACCGATGATATCTCAATAATTTTCTTCATGATGTTAGTATTTTTCTTATTTTTTGGTTGTATATTTAGGTGCTAAAAAGTTTTTATACTGAAATATTTCGATTTTATTCAATTTGATTCATGAAAATTTTTTATTTTGAAGATATTTATGGTATATCTTCTTATAGTACATTAAGATATGTACCTAGTTCATATTCTTATGAACCAAAAGCAAAAATCTATCTACAATCTGCTCAGATGGTGCATATGTTGATATGGTATATTATATATATACACACGTAGTTTATATTGTTATGAATCAAGATATGAAACATCATACACTGCTTCTTTTTGTTTTGCATTGTTGTAGTGGACATAGGCTATTATATTTAAGTATATATACCTAGTTCTTGTTCTAATGAATCACGAAGAAAAATTTATCTACGTAGTTTAAAATATTATGTACCATATAGAAAATGAGTTTGCTAAGAACTATGAATCTTTAAGTAAAACTTGAAAAATATATATACTCAGTTTCTGATTGTTTTCCAGTTCTTTAGTAGATATAGGCTGTTATATTTGACCATATATACCTAGTTCATGTTTTTATGAACTATAAAGAAAAATTTATCTACATAGTTCAAAATATTATATGGTATATAGAAAACGAGTTTGTTAACCATAAATCATTAAGTAAAATTTTTGTTCCATTTTTGCGTTTTATTCAAATTCTTATTCATCAGGAAACACCTGTCTTATAATGCAACATTCTTTTTTTAAACAATTTATAATCATATATACCTAGTCCACATTCATATATATCAAAGAGGAATTTTGTATTTACCATTTTTCCACAAATAGTGACCACAGTCATATGAAGAATAGGAATAAAAACTAACATATGATAATCATTGTCTAAAAAAGCTTAACTTTTGTCATTCAAAACACATTACAAGTATTGTTCTAAACATGAAAATATTCATCCTAATCTTTCTCTTGTTTTCTACTTCTCTGTCTCTGAATCGGTCTGATATTTTGTTTTCTTCTTGTCAATCCCCTAATGATAAAGCTCGGTGGCCAACTTCTGCCAGAAAAATATTATCTTCTCTTGAGTAACTTTACCTATGCTCACATTGGTCATTAGTGCTTCCGCCCATTTGATGACAAACATGCCACAATCAGACCTTTTTTTGAAAGGACAAACATATCTACCAGTTATATACCAAATATGAAAAGATATATACCATTGAAAAAATTTTATGAACCATTTAAGTATTCTCGGTTTTCTGTTCTTACCCATTTTATTGTATTTCCAGACTTTCGACAAACTCTATTTCGAAGTTTCCTTGCTTGATTTCTATACGTTCCTCATAAAAGTTTGCCGCAGCCAAGAGGTTTGGTATGACAATTCTGTAGGCTGTAATTTCTAACTTGACCTTTAATTTATGCCCCGTACCTACTACGCTGTCATAGACCTTTATCTTTTGAGTTGATAGATCTATTTCAACGAGCACCCAATGCTCAAGTTGTGTGATGAATGCTGGTACGTATATAGAATCTATTAGGGTCCACTTTTTATTAACTGCTATTCTCTTTCCCTTGGCATATCGGAGTAGGATGGAGTGCGGCTTTTCATCCCATGTAAATGGCTTGTTGTCATCAATATAGGCAAGAAAAGTTATTATGATGTAGTCATCTAAAATTGTATCAAAAGTTGTTATCCTTTTTTGATAAAGTATTGGATTGTACTTGATTTTTTTCCTCAAGTAGTAGAAGATAATATTCATTTACTACAAAAAATAGAAATTAGTGTTAGTTTTTATCTACTATTCTCTAGATTGACTCTATACAAATTATTATAGTATGTTAAATTTACTGAACCACTCAGCATTTCAGTTCGCTTCCATATGCTATAAAAACATTTTTTCGATGTTGCTTCTTCAACTCCCAAGTCCAACGGTAATTCTAGGTCCTCCTTGCTATTGTATTTTCTATAAAATAAATTTGTCATTTAAAATACCACTCATATAAAATTACTCATAGTTTTTTCTTGTGCTTGTGTTTTTGCTTACCCTGTTCTATGGTTGAGTCCTTTTTTCAGTCACTCTTCAAAACTCTCAACCAATACTTGCATTGGCAGCTTGTCAAACTCAATACTTATTGGCTGATGTTCAGTTTTGAAGTTTCTAGTTTCATTGGCACTTGTGTTACAGGAGTATCTACTTGAATGGGTGAGATCCCCAAATCAAAGCTTGGATATTCAATAGCAGGTATTGATTGGAATGTTGTTTTTGCCCTTTTTTCTTTAGTTGGTTCACCTTCCGCCGATCCAAACTTTGTTGTAAAGGAGGATTTCTCAGCTGGACCAGGTTTGATTAGTCTTTTTTCTTCAACTTTTGTCATTTTATCATGTTGTAATCATGTATGAAGAGTAAATGCTAAAACATATATATGGTAATTGTAAATTTACATATACCATAAATCCAATTTTACTTATGAAGAAAAGTTCAATTTACTTGTCATTTTGTATTTCTGTACTTGGTAAGTCTTCTTATCCGCAAGTTATGTCTTGTTTCATACCATGTAGATATATACTCAAATTTAAAAGAAAACCCATTTATTTCAATCTCCACTAATATTTTTGCCATGGTTCATATGTTTTCATACGTTTTTGCCATGGTAGATAATATTTTTGCCATAGTTCATATGTTTTCATACACGGTATATAAGTTTATATACCAAACATAAAAATAATAAGTTATTACTTACTCCTTGAAAACCTACTATAATAAAAAGAAAATAGTGTCAAACTGTAAGAACCATGAGTCATATATCTCATAACCTTAAAGTAAAGGAATCCTTTAGAAACACGTAGCCACAAATGATTTCATTCATAACACATATATATACATAGATATGCTCATAGTAGCAAACTATACTCAAGTTGTCATAATTCATACAAAAATTCTTATGATGATAATGTAATTACTAAACACAACATATATAATTTAAGAGACAGTCTTTTTCTTGGTTTTAGAGGCACGTGCTCTTTTTTTTTTTTTTTTTGGACATGACTACTTTGACCCTTTTTGCCACCACATTTTCTTCTTCTTCATGGGTATTTGTTTTCAAAATCCTTTTAGCTGTAGCTTTGGTTCTTTTATATTTTGAGGCGATGTCACCCTATTCTTCTTCGATATGGGTTTTAATCGTGCTTGCTTTTTTCCCCTATAAAAGTAGATTTAGAGGTGAGTTAGATATAGTAAGAACTTGAAACAAGTAAAAAGCTATTTGTAGTAGTAGAATGTGAGTTAGATATAGTAGAAACTTGAAACAAGTAAAAAGCTATTTGTAGTAGTAGAATTTACATCACATACTATTTTTATTGACCAAAATATTTATGTTATATACTATGAAGTGAATAATATATACCAGCATCTTAATATTTATATACCAAGAACAAAAATTTATATACCATATCTAAAAAGTATTATCTACCAACAAGATATTTTAGTTTTTTTTTTTTTTTTTTTTTTATACTTTTGCTTTTTGCTCCTCCTTTTCTCTTGCATTATCTGATACAATTGGAGTACTTCCAGCAGTTTTTTCTATTGCTGTAGAATCCTTTTGAAAAAATATATATATACAAATAAAAAAACCATATACTTCTTTGAACAAAATTCTTAAATAGAAATTCAAATTATCTAAAGTACTTTATTTACCTTGCTTTTATCTAGTTCTTCCCTGCTTCTTTCTAAGATTATTTGAATTTCTATCTAAGATTTTTGTTCAAAGAAACATATGGTTTTCTTACTTATGTATATATATATATATATTTTTAAAAGGATTCTGCAGCAATAGAAAAAACTGCTGGAACTGCTCCAATTGTGTCAGATAATACAAGAGAAAAGGAGGAGCAAGAAGAAAAAGTAAAAAAAAACCTAAAATATCTTGTTGGTAGATAATACTTTTTAGGTATGGTATACAAATTTTTGTTCTTGGTAAATAAATATTAAGATGCTTGTTTTTATTATTCACTTCATGGTATATAACATAGATATTTTGGTCAATAAAAATGGTATATGATGTAAATTCTACTACTACAAACAGCTTTTTACTTGTTTCAAGTTCCTATTATATCTAACCCACCTCTAAATCTACTTTTGTAGGGAAAAGAAGCAAGCACGATTGAAGCCGATATCGAAGAAGAACAGGGTGACATCACCTCAAAACATAAAAGAACCAAAGCTACAGCAAAAAGGATTTTGAAAACAAATACCCATGAAGAAGAAGAAAACGTGGTAGCAAAAAGATCAAAGTAGTCATGCCCAAAAAATGGCACGTGCCTCTAAGACCAAAAAAAAGACTATCTCTTAAATTATATATGTTGTGTTTAGTAATTACATTATCATCATAAGAATTTTTGTATAAATTATGATAACTTGAGTATAATTTGATACTATGAGCATGCCTATGTGTATATATATATGTTATGAATGAAATCATTTGTGGCTACATTTTTCTAAAGGATTCCTTTACTTTAAGGTTGCGATAGATATGACTCATAGTTTTTACAGTTTGAAACTATTTTCTTTTTATTATAATAGGTTTTTAAGGAGTAAGTAATGACTTATTGTTTTTATGTTTGGTATACAAACTTATATTATGTATGAAAACATATGAACCATGGCAAAAATATTATCTACCATGGACTAGCTGCCTCTAGTGGAGATTGAAATAAATGGGTTTTCTTTTTAACTTGAGTATATATCTACATGGTATGAAACAAAGCATAACTTGTGAATAAGAAGACTTATCAGGTACAGAAATACAAAATGACAAGTAAATTGAACTTTTCTTGGTAAGTAAAATTGGGTTCATGGTATATTTAAATTTACAAATACCAAATATATGTTTTAACTTTTACTTTTCATACATGATTATAACAGGATAAAACGACAAAAGTTAAGGAAAAAGACTGATCAAACTTGGTCCAGCTGAGAAATTCCCCTTTACAACAAAGTTTGGATTCGCGGAAGGTGAACCAACTAAAGAAAAAAGGTAAAAACAGCAACCCAATCAACACCTGCTACCGAATATCCAAGCTTTGATTTGGGGATCTCACCCATTTAAATAGATACTCCCGTAACACAAGTGCCAATGAAACCAGAAACTTCAAAACTGAAATATCGGCCAATAAGTGTTGAGTTTGATGGGCCGTCAATGCAAGTATTGGTTGAGAGTTTTGAAGATTGGGTGAAAAATGGACTCAACCATAGAACAGGGTAAGCAAAGACACAAGCACAAGAAAAAACTATGAGTAATTTTATATGAGTGATATTTTAAATGACAAATGTATTTTATAGGAAATACACAAGTAAGGAGGACCCAGAATTACCGTTGGACTTGGGAGTTGAAGAAGCAATATCGAAAAAATGGTTTTATAGCATATGGAAGCCAACTGAAATGTTGAGCAGTTCAGTAAGTTTAACATACTATAACAATTTGTATGGAGTCAATCTAGAGAATAGTAGATAAAAACTAACGTCCATTTCTATTTTTTATAGCAAATGAATGTTGTCTTCTACTACTTGAGGAAAAAAATCAAGTAATCAAAAAAAGGACAACAACTTTGGATACAATTTCGGATGACTACATCAGAAAAACTTTTCTTGCCTATGTTGATGACAAGAAGCCACTTACATGGGATGAAAAACTGCATTCCATCCTACTCCAAATGCCAAGGGAAAGAGAATAGCAGTTGGTAAAAAGTGGACCCTAGTAGATTCTATATATGTACCAGCGTTCGTCACACAACTTGAGCATTGGGTGCTCGTTGAAATAGATCTACCAACTCAAAAGATAAAGTTCTATGATAGCATGGGAGGAACGGCTCACAAATTAAATGTCAAGTTAGAAATTACAGCCTACAGAATTGTTATACCGAACCTCTTAGCTGCGGCAAACTTTTATGAGGAACGTATAGAAATCAAGCAAGGAAACTTCAAAATAGAGTTTGTCGAAGGTCTGGAAATACAATAAAATGGGTAAGAACAGAAAACCGAGAATACTTAAGTGATTCATCAAATTTGTTCAATGGTATATATCTTTTCATATTTGGTATATATAACTGGTAGATATGTTTGTCCTTTACTTAAAAAAAAGGTCTGATTGTGGCATATTTGTTATCAAATGGGCTGAAGCACTAATGACCAATGTGAGCATAGGTGAAGTTACTCAAGAGAAGATGATATTTTTCTGGCAGAAGTTGGCCACCGAGCTTTATCACTAGGGGATTGACATGAAGAAAAGAAATTATCAGACCGATTTAGAGACAGAGAAGTAGAAAACAAGATAAAGATTTGGATGAATATTTTCATATTTAGAACAATACTTGTAATGTGTTTTGAATGACAAAAGTTAAGCTTTTTTAGACAATGATTATCATATGTTAGCTTTTATTCCTATACTTCGTACGACTGTGGTCACTATTTGTAGAAAAATGGTAGATACAAAATTCATCTTTGGTATATATTAATGTGAACTAGGTATATATGATTATAAATTGTTTAAAAAAAGAATGTTGCATTATAAGACAGGTATTTCTTGATGAATAAGAATTTGAATAAAATGCAGAAATGGAACAAAAGTTTTACTTAATGATTCATGGTTAACAAACTCATTTTCTATACGCTATATAATATTTTGCACTATGTAGATAAATTTTTCTTCATGGTTCATAAAAATATGAACTAGGTATATATGGTCAAATATAACAGCCTATATCTACTAAGGAACTAGAAAACAATCAGAAACTGAGTATATATGTTTTTGAAGTTTTACTTAAAAATTCATGGTTCTTGGCAAACTCGTTTTCTATATGGTATATAATATTTTAAACTACGTAGATAAATTTTTCTTCATGGGTCATTAGAACAAGAACTAGATATATATGCTTAAATATAATATCTATGTCCACTACGGCAATGCAAAACAAAAAGAAGTAGTATATGATATTTCATATATTGGTTCATAACAATATAAACTACGTGTGTATATATATATATATACCATATCAACATATGCACCATCTTAACATATTGTAGATAGGTTTTTACTCTTGGTTCATAAGAATATGAACTAGGTACATATCTTAATGTACTATAACAAGATATACCATAAATATCTTCAAAATAGAAAATTTTCATGAATTGAATTGAATAAAATTGAAATATTTCACTATAAAACTTTTTAGCACCTAAATATACAATCAAAAAATAAGAAAAATACTAACATCTTGAAGAAAATTATTGAGGTATCATCGATATATAAGCTCATATACCAAGAATGAATTTTCACATATCTAAACAATAAAATAATGTACCTAAAAGTGTTCTGTTTATATAGTACGAACAAAAATATATATACCACGCCTAAAAAGCTATCTACTAATAAGGGAGATTAGTTTTTTATTTTTGGTCCTTGCTTCTGCTTTTCTTTTGCAATATCTAACACAGTTGCAGCAGCGTCTGTAATTTTCTGCATAGCTCTAGAATCTTTTATTAGAAAAAAAAAACTAAATGTTTACATACCATTTTTATCCACCAGAGTGATTAATTTATATACCATATACATAATATTATATACCACTACTAAAAAATTATCTACCAACAAGATATTTCAGTGTTTTTACTTTTGCTTCTTGCTTCTTTTTTTCTTCTGCATTATCTGATACAATTAGAGCAGTTCTTGCAATTTGCTCTATTGCTCCAAAATCCTTTTAGAAATATATATATATATATATACAAGTAAGAAAATTATAAACTTTTATCTAATGGAATAATAAGAATCATGTTGGTAGATAACTTTTAGTAATGGTATGTAAATATATTGTAAATTTTTTATCTACCATAATTATAAATTTATCTACCACATGTCTAATTATATCTACCAAAATAAGAAAGTTATGTAAGAAAAAACCTGAACATATTAATATATAAACATAAGTATGTATCTCTTTCTCTATTATTTTTGTCTTTCCCTTTCTATCTTCTTTTTTAGTATATAAAAATTATCTTCTTTTTAGTATACAACCAGAAAATAAGAAAAATACTAACATTATGAAGAAAATTATTGAGGTATCATCAGTATATAAGCTCATATACCAAGGATTAATTTTCATATATCAAAATAATAAAATAATGTACCTGAAAGTATACCAACATCTGTAAAGGAAAATGACAAAACGTACAAAACCTCAAGTCAAAATCTGATAACACCGAGACAAAACTTCCATATACAAGGACCAAAATTTCATATACCAAGGGCCAAAAAAATGTACCCAAAATATGGGAGAAAAAAAAAAGAATCACCTTGAAAATAAAACTAACTACAACGTCAGATATATAAGAATCTAATGATCCAAATGGCTTTTAATCTTCTTCATAATGTGTAATTCAGCAGGAATTGGATTTCTGCAAGTTTTCCTATTATGGCCGTATTGTTTGTGTCGACCGCACTTTACTTGCTCCTTCTTGAGCTCACCCTTGGAGAGATATTTTTTCTTTTTTGGCCTGCCAACACTAGGTTTCTCTATAATCAGAGGGAGAATAAGTTGCTCCTTAACATAATCTGGAACATCCCAATCCGCCTGTCTCCCAACTAGATTAATATTTCCACCATAGGCAAGCTCAAAGGCTGAGTTCTTGAAAAAATGAGAAACATAGTTGTAGTAACTCAAGCTGCACTTACTTATTACAGCACAAACATGAGAACATGGAATGCCGTCAAAGTCATACTTCCCAAAACCACAACGACGTTGCAACAGTGAACTCTGAATTGGTGACACGAACTTGATATATATGGAAGCCAACTGTATGAACCTGATTAGCAACAAAAAATAACAATAAAAACCAAAAAATATTACTACATCTACTAAAATCAATTCCTGTAAAGCATTACTGAATCTGGTATATATCAATATCTACCACGTTAATAAATTTATATACTAAAGCAAAATATGTATATACCAAGCTATGAAAAACAGTGAACAAACTAACTATATGAAAACCAAGTATATGAAAATCAATATTCTTAAAATTATCTGTATGAACCTGATTAATAACAAAAAAAAAAAGAAAAGATACTGCTACATCTATTAAAAACAATTCATATAAAGCATTACTGAATCTGGTATATATCAATATCTACCAAGTTGATAAATTTATATACCAAAGCAAAAGATTTATATACCAAGGCCTGAAAAATAGCAAACAAACAAACTGTATAAAAGCCAACATTAATAAAATTAATTGTATGACCAAATTAACACCAAAAAATAACAAAAAAACCAAAAGATATTACAACAACAACTTCTAAAACAATTCATATAAGGGTTATAAAGCAATATTGAATCTGGAATATATCATTATATACCACGTTAATAAATTTATCTACGAGAGCAAAAATTCTATATACCAAATCCTGAAAATAGCAAAAGAATAGCAACTTGCCGTCATTTTCCTTGCTAAATGAATCTGCGTTCGTACTTTATCTTCAGCCCACGGAGTTAATTCTATTCTTGTAGACAATGCTACAAAGCTACGACTTTCAAACCAATCTTGGACCTTTTACCTTATAGCCTATAACAAAGAAACAACTGTTACAAAATAAGAAACACAAATTATCTACACTTGTCACAAATCAATATACACACACAACTAACAACCATGTGCTATTCAGATCAAAAATACATATACCAAGACAACATACAAGCACAAGTAGAGAAAAATCATTCAAAGCAATGAAATTGAAAAGAAAATGATATACTTGGTAAAGATCTTACATCATCTAAAGCCGAATTCATGTTTTCCGAAATATTAGACATCATGGTAGTTTATCTTCTTCTACTTGCATAGTAACTTGCCCATCTCAGATATCCCACATCTACAGATAAGTACTCATATATTGCTGGTTTTATCTCCACCATCTGACGGATAAGCTCATCAAAATCAGATTTCAAGTAAGCCTTTGCACACCTCTTGAACAATTTTATTGTTACCAACAAACTTAATTTTTGTCTTCAAGTTGTTGAGCAAATGATACATGCAATAAATATGCTCAGCCTCCGGATAGACAATCGATATTGCCTTTCTAATACTTGGATTCCTATTTGAAATAATCACCAAGTCTGGACGAGTCCCTATGGCCCTCTTCAATCGCTCAAAGAACCATGGCCAAGATGAATCATTTTCTGAATCACCTATAGCAAAACCAAGTGGAAAGATGTGGTTATCAGCATCCATTACGGATGCAATGAAGAGTGTCCCATGGAACTTCATTCTCAAGAATGTTGCATCGACTGATATCTCCGGCCTACCTTTAATCGAATCCCCAAACACCATAAACAAGAACATAAAGTTCCTATTCTCATCAACTAAGTAATCTATATATGAACCTATTAGGAAAAATCAACAACAAAATATTAAAAAACAAAGTGAAAATCTGTCGCACCAGTACGTAGATATACAGATATACCAAGTGAAAAAATTTATATACCAAAGACAAAAAATAATATACCAAAAAACCAGAATAAACAAGAACATAAAGTTCATATTTTCATTAACTAAGTAATCTGTATATGAACCTATATAGAAAAATCAAGAATAAAATATCAAAAAATAAAGTGAAAAATCTGCTGCACCAGTACGTAGATATACAGATATACCAAGTGAAAAAATTTATCTACCAAAGATAAAAAATGATATACAAAAAAACCAGAATAAATAAGAACAAAAAGTTCATATTCTCATGAACTAAGTAATCTGTGTATGAACCCATAAGGAAAAATCAAAAACAAAACATTAGAAAACAAAGTGAAAAATCTGCTGTACTAATACGTAGATATATAGATCTACTAAGTGAAAAACTTTATATACCAAAGACAAGAAACGATAGACCAAAAATCGAGAATAAAAAAAGACAATATACCAGGGTTGCGAGTTTTCATTGTTGCTAAATATGAAGGAATTAAAGCATAAGACTCCTCAAGAGAACCTTGAATAGCATCGTAAGCAAGCTCCCGAGCAGTCCAAGCCTTAAAATAGCTAATGTTCACACTATACTCATTGTGCATGTACTTAATGATGTCCTCGGACGTCCTTCGTCTCTTCTTATCTGCCTTGATTATATCTAAAATGCACCCACAAACCAGTTCACTTGTTGCTTGTCTATGGTCATGGACAACAACATCTAATGAGCAAGTATGCTCACCAACATACTTTCTAATCATCCATAGTCTACCTTTCTGACTCCTAGAAGCACGAACATACCATGAACAACCAGAACCAATGCATTAAACCACAAGTCTATCTGGGCTAGACTTGATGGTTTCAAACTCAAAGTTCTTCTTAATTGCAAACATACCCAAAGTCCTCTACAATAATATTTTATTAGCAAACATATAGTTTTCCTTAATATCATCTAATTTATTGGGGTCTACTAAGTAGCCTTCAACATCATCACAACTAGGAGAGTTGCTAAAACTAGGAGTCAAAACATGAGGAGCAACCGAACTTCAAATGTTGTTGGACGAAGAAGAACCAATCTCAAACATACACAATGCACCACTAGATTTTGAGATTGAACCAACCTCAAGAACACCTAAACCCATCTCAACAGAACATGAACTAACCTGAGCAATCCTAGGTGTACTCACAGTAACATCTACTAATGAAACCTCATCATAGGTAATTATAAGTGGGTACTTTATATCACTCTCATCTTTGGCCATGTATAAATACCAACCTAATCCGCTGTCACTTTTAATCTCTAAAAGATTATTACTAGAACACTCAAACTTCATATCAACAAATAAATGAACAAATATGCCTCAATCGATCCAATCCTAAATATGCCTCTCGAAAAAGAAAATCCAAAAATTCCATGTACTCACAGTTTTCATCAACCAATATACCAGTAAACCTATAATCCACGTATGTTCTACTCTCATCCCAGTGACCATGATAGCGAATAATAATAAGTATCTTCACCATCCCTAGGAAAATATTACGAACATATGAGAAAAAGAAAAATAGTACACAAGGTACATAAAAAAATATACTACGTTTATAAATATGCAGACACGATATATATATATATGCATATGAACCATAAATCAATATACACAAACAATTAACAATCATATACCAACAACAGAGACAATAATCTTGTAGAATGCAAGCGGTACATAAAATTTAGTACATGGTAAATAGGATTTTCAAGTCTATTCATATAATATTGAACTCTAAGGAAACAAACTCATGAGATATGAAAATGAAAGCATGTATATAACTTCTTAATCTACTGTATATAAGATTGTAAACTAGGTATATACGACATACACAAAGTAGAAAACAATATTTATATATACCAGTATACAAAACATGTATACCGCATATGAAAATATATGAACCACTCTGGAAAAGATTTCAAACCAAGAAAAACAACTCAAAAAAATGTAAAAATACACAAATCAGCACTAATCACAAACTAAAACAATATTAGACAGAAAATTAACTAAAATAGCAACATACATTAGCAATAAAATAAAAAATTCCCAATTCAATCAAGAAAATGACCTAAAAATAACCAAAATAAATTTCAAAGGACATACATACCTCAATAACTCGATCAATATATCAACTGCTAGAAAAAAGAAACCACCACCAGAAAAAATATGTGAGAGAGAGAGAGAGAGAGAGAGAGAGAGAGAGATAGAGAGAACGAGACAAACAATGACTAAGGAAGAAAGAAAGAGAAACAAAGAGAGAGAGAGAGAGAGAGAGAGAGAGAGAGAGAGAGAGAGAGAATTATCAGTAGTTGCAGAGACATGAAACCAACGAAAAGGAGAAAGAGAGCAAAAATGAAAAAGAAAAACAATTCCTAAAATAAAAAAAAACTAACCTAATAAAAAAGGGCACAACGTAAAATTAAGTACACCGCAGCTTAACAGTTAAATGAATTGGATATCTACCTATAAAATTTTAAAAAATGACATCTACTAAAGTCAATTTCAAAAATTAGACATCTGCCTAATTTTTCCTAAGTATTTTGTTATTTGTTATAAAGAAAACGAAGTAGATCTCTCTTTTCACACGTATATAGTAACACTTGAAGCTAAAAAAGGTAAATTATATCATTAATCACATCAAGCAAGGTTCATACTCTGAAACATGTATTAAATCTCAAACTGAAATTTATTAGAGCCTATATTATGGAAAGAAAGAAATGTAAAATTTCAACAGACGATTCATAATTATTCCCTGGCTATTTAGGTCATGTTTGGTGCATTGTATAAAGACTCTGTATTGTATTAATTAAATATAATATTATGTTTAGTTGTGCTTTTGTATTGTATTATTTAATACGATATCAAAATTTAATATAATACGTAGAGTATTATCTAATACAGAATAAAAGGTTTGTTTACATAATTTTAACTTTAACGTAGTATTATACAATACTCACTTTCCTCATTTTTTTTGTTTTTAATTTCTCTCTAATCGATTTCTCTCTCACACCACTTTATCCCCTTCAAAAGTGATATTTTTCTAAATAAATTATTTAAAGTGGTATTTTTCTAAAATTGTATCTAAAAAGTGATTTTTTCGTAAATAAATTTTAAAAAGTGGTAATTTTATAAGTGGTATTTTTCTAAATATTTTTTTAAATGGTATTTTTCTAAGTAAACTTTTAAAAATAGTATTTTTCAAAATTAACTTTTTAATACAACTTCTTAACACAAACGCAAAACTAAACATAGTATTGTAATAGAATAATACAATACAATACATCACAATACAATATAATATAGCGTACCAAACATGACCTTAATCCACTAATTAGCCCGGTTAAAAAGGAAGGGAAAAAAAAAAACTGTGTTGTGTCTGGAAGTCTGTCATCTTTTGTGGGGGAGAATTACATTGATACCTTCTGATTCATGTCAAAATTATAATAATATCCCTTACATTAAAAAAAAAAAATTATGTTGACACCCTTTAAATTAGAAAGCATGAAACCTCTTGTCTAGTGAAACTTGACTAAATTTTACTTTTTACTATTGAACTTTCTTTTAATTATGAGTTGTTTATGTTAAAAGAACAAGTTATGGTTAAAACTAAAAGAACAACATAGCTCGGTGGTGAAAATTTAGTTGATTTTTAAGTCTTTTTCCAGCCCCTAAGAATGTCATTGGAACTAAATTTTATCCAAAAGTGTCACTACAGTTTGACATAAATGTATCTATTTTTCTTTTTATTTTAATTATTTGGTGCGAGCAGATTGATTCAAACAAATATCGTAGTCTAGGCTAAGCCAATTCAAGTCATTATATTATGTCTTAGTCCACATCTACTATTACTCTAATTTCTGTCATACTTCCGTGTATATATAATAATACTAGTAATGTCTTTCGCTAGAAATATATATTGCAATACTAGAGCAATTTTTTATTCACCCAAATTGGGATAAAAGTACCATGTATGTCATATTCTTATTAGTGAGAATTAGCTCTCGTATAAGTTAACTATTTTACTTTAGTAGAATCGCAATTATTAATTTCTCGCAACTCACAACAATAAATCATCAACATGTGGATCCAAGTTTTAGTGCAATCGTGATGCAAATGCATTTCTTATAATTTTAAGTTCTGTCATTATCACTTGCAAATCATACAAATAATTTCTTAACACACATTTATTATTTTTCTGATCAGATACGTTGAAATTGAGAGCTAAAATCCTAAAATATCCACCTGGACGAACATGCACGTCTTATCCACTGTAGTCATCTTTTTTGACTTTGGAAAACAGATATCTTTTAATTACATTTTGGACTGTATGAAGAATATGACATGAAGATCCCCATTTCAAGGTATCTTCACTATTTTTGGATCTAAAATCTAAATAAATAAAGGGAACAACCAGTAATAAGTTGGTCCTTCACAAATTTTCTCATCATTTTGGTACTTACCCCCAAAAGAGTGACAATTTTGGGTCTTTGGAAAAGAAAAATGGTGCTTCAAACTATTGATCTTCTGAGAAATGAAATTCCTCTTGAGCTGGAGACTGTAAATTTATCTGAAGATTTTGTGACTGGTCTTGTTCTTGTGGACATAATCAATGGCTTTTGCACAGTTGGTGCTGGAAATCTGGTAAATTTCTACTATATACTTCTATATCAGTGACTATATTGTAAACAATTCGCTTAACCTTATTATAAAATGGTCCATATAAAAATATTCAAATCGGGAAAGACTATAGTTTTAAAAAACACTAACTTAATGATCATTGACGTTCTTTTTTCTTTTTTTTTTTTTTTGGACTTGAGATTATATTATCCTTTTGTCACAAAATCTCATTTGAAAATATTTTTTCATGTGTGCCAAGTAATGGGGTGGTTTCATTTTTACAAGTATATTTACTTTGGAGGATAAATATTTTCTGTCACTGATTTTAGTGGTTATTAGTTGAGCAGTTTATGATTAATTGGAAGTATATTCAAAAGGGTATAAGATTTTTTTGTCTTTTCGATTGGATTTAACAATTTGGGAATGGTTTCTCTTGTTATTCTTAAGGCTCCAAGGGAGCCCAATAGGCAGATTTCTGGGATGATAAACGAGTCAGCTAGACTGGCGAGAATTTTCTGTGAGAAAAATTTGCCAATTATGGCGTTCTTGGATTCTCACCATCCAAACAGGCCTGAAGACCCTTATCCACCTCATTGTATTGCTGGAACAGACGAATCAAATTTGGTGCCTGGTGCGTATAATACTATAATAAGTATACTGTACATACCACAAAAGTTGTATTAGTAAAAGAATTATGTTCTTTATTTATTTTTTTTTACTTTTATATTATTTTGGATTTGATGTCGTTTTCTAACTAAATTTGTAGCTTTGCGATGGTTGGAGGAAGAGCCAAATGTAACGATTAGACGCAAGGATTGTTTTGATGGATATTTGGGCTCCATGGAGGCTGATGGTTCTAATGTTTTTGTAGATTGGGTGAAGCAAAATCAGATCAAAACTGTGAGTAGAGGAAACTAAAGCTCCTCCTGCATTTTGTTGTGTCAATTTATAATGCTAGATAGTTGACATACTAATTTTATTCTCCAACTGGCAATGATAGTTCCTTTGTCACATAACATGTATTGCTAGAAAAAAAATAGAATTATTAATTTTAACTATTAATAGTTTATCTAGGGTCGTCTATTAGTGTGGTCTTATGATAAAACTCACATGAGTCTCATACCAATAGACGGTCCTAATACAACATTACATTTCGCGTCTGTTGCTAGTTTTTCCCAACCTATTAATATTATGATATAATCAACTTTTTCATTAAATATTCACGCGCTACATGATATACTATATGAAAATAAGTTTGATTATCCCACTCATTCTTTGTGATCGTGCAGTTAGTAGTTGTTGGGGTGTGCACAGATATATGTGTGCTAGACTTTGTTTGCTCAACATTATCAGCTAGAAACCGTGATTTTCTTTCTCCTCTTGAGGACGTAGTGGTCTATTCTCGCGCTTGCGCTACCTTTGATATTCCTCTCGAGGTTGCCAGAAGCACCAAAGGAGGTTTAGCTCATCCACAGGTAATGATATATGCCTATGTAATAATCTATTTTCCTTGATATAATATCAATACCTGAGATCTCTCATATGATTATGATGATTTAGATTCAACAAAGGGCATGTTTACTAATCCATAATGGATATGATTATGATGATTTATTCAATTAAAGGTATGTTTATTAATCCATAATAGATAGGCAAGGGAATGGGAAAGAGAAAAGTATTCCCTATAACCAATTGCTATATAAACACATGAAGGGGAATTATAGCCTTCCCCATACATTGTTTCTCATTTCTTTCTACTCCCTAAAAGTTTTTCAGTCTGTAACATGTCCCTCCATACAGCCAAAAATATAATAATATGTTTTTCTTTTTTTTTCCCCTTAAAAAAAAGAATAATAATAATTCGTCCTTTGAGGGTAATCTTCCAATCTATGCCATAAAAATGTTTAATGGCACTTGGTCCCTATGCAAAGACTGAATGTGCTCAAAATGTATATTATACACCTCTTCTCCATATTGTACAACTCTTCTCCCACCCCCTCCTGAAAACAAACTATCTACTAGATACTTCTAATGACCAAATTGCGCGTTTTTTTTTTCCGCCTAATTTTACTTCGCCCCCAGGAGTTTATGCATCACGTAGGCTTGTACATGGCCAAGGAAAGAGGAGCCAAGATAGCTAGTGAAATATCCTTTGTTGCAGCTGGAAAGGCATGAATTTATTATATACTCCAATAATATGTAGTGCCTGCAATAATTGGTAGGAGTGATTTCAGTCACAACGGTGAGTCTCTGTCTCTATGGCTCTATGGGGCTAGTATGAATAATGTAATGTAAGAACTAGAACTGTGTTTGCAATGAAGTAATGTAAGCATGGAGTTGATTTGCAGTGCTATTATCGGGTTTGTGATATCGTATAAATCAGTCTGTGATGCATAAGAGATGTATGTAGAAATCTTTCTTCTCATGATGTTAGTAAAGCGCTTGTGGCATCTCCAGTACAATCAGCATAATCCCAGTTTGTATTAGCTGCATGAGGTTTTACCAAAGCATGTTTGGCCGAAGTCTCGTAGCTCAATCTGTAACCAAGGCTTTTTGTGCAACGAAAAAATAAAAAAAAGGTCGACAACGAGTCACAAAATTTTCGTGATCTTTTTTATCTAATAAATGGGGTTTTCTGCAATCAATACATTAGAAACCTCGAGTAAAATGCTCGTCTCTTCCCAACCCCCAGCAGATAAAGGAACATTCCATATATAATATGTTTCTACTTGCTGTAATAATCTTCTACTGACGTAGATATATATTATCCAAAAGAGACTAAAATAACACACACAAAAAAGCGGGGGAAAAAAAACCATAGGCTGCTAAGCACACTGACTTCAGACCTAACGAAAAGTGGGGGAAAGAAAAAATTGACTTGCAGAGCTAAGCTTGATAGTTCAATCTCCATGTCAGAATAAAAAACAGGGCCTTTCTAGGGTACGGTATAGTCAAATAGGTATATCAATACACATCAGTACAGTAAAAAAAAATAAGTCATTGGATTTAAATCCAACGGTGTCTATTCCTTAATGTCATTAATGTAGTAATGTGGTCTGTTGAACATGTGATTTGCACCTTCTCCCTCACTCTCTCTCTCTTCTCCTTCGTTACTCTGTCTTATTTTCTCTCCTCTGTTTCTTTTTTATCTACCGAAATCAAACTTCAGCCAACTCCAATTTCTGAAACTTAGAAAATTTAAAAGAGAAGTCATGGCTAATTTTTTTCTTAAAAAAAAAAAAAGAAGAAAGATAATGTGCTGAGCCTAAAAGAAATTTAAAAAGCAATACAGCTCCTCCTTTCCAATTTAAATCAGAAAACAAAGAGAGTCGTTTTTTTTGCAGGCTTTACACTTTGACGAGGAGAGGGATGGAGTTGGGGTAAGGATAAATATATCAAGTTTGCCACAAAAATTCCAAAACATTGAAACGAGATTTCGGAAAGACTAGTAAATGAGGGACGAAGCCACCAACTCAGAAAATAAGTTTGATGGTTTCGGAGCGTCCTGCGCTTTCGATGATTGTAGAGTCGGTGGCATTCTCCTCGATTCCTGCAATTCTAATTTTTTTGGTCACAATCTAGCATCCTGGGCTGCTAGATCAAATGTTTTTGGGATTATGGATATAACTTCTATCATTCCTTCTGGTTGTTCGGATTATTTGTTCAGGGAGTGAGTCCCCTGCTTTTTCTTTCGGTGGCTTGAACTAGTGTTGTTTGTAACCAATCCTTATTTTTCAAAACAAAAACAAAGCAAAAACAAAATTAAGTGCCACCAACCCAGTATAATCTAGTTCTTCAATACTAAATTTAGCTATTCAAAGTTGTGGGGCCCTCATTGTTCTCAGCCAATCATAATACATAGACCAAAGTATAGTGATACACCCAATTCTCTATACCGTATGCTAGAAGCCCCCTAAAAAACAACGTGCAACTGTTGCGTTTAGCATTTTCATCACAGTATACATATATTTATCACCACAGTTTTATGATCATATAAGCATTTGCTACTTTCTATAAAATGCGTGATTGTTTAGTTATTTTCAGTTGGATGCTTTTTGGCTGGACCATAATCTACTGTACCAAATAAAAAGACGAAGAAGATGACGACCATCGATGATGATGCCGAAGACATTAGTAATAAAAGATAATAATAATTTCCGAAGTGAGACCCTTAAGTTAATAATAGAGAGAGTCGAACCAGAAGTAATAAATACATATGACACTAAATTTTAAGAACCATAAAATCCATACTAAGAAAAAGGCTATTTACAGAGATAAACTATCCAGTTCTCTTCAACTAATTCACAATTCCTGATTCCATCCATCGATTGGCACTATCAAAAAGCTAAGAACCTACAAGCCTATGAAGAATAGACAGCACGTAATATTAACTCCAAGGCATAATAACTGAGAAAAAGAGCTGGTAACACATTAAAAAGTTAAATACATACGTGTGTTGAACAAGCATTGATCAAGACAAGAAGCAATGTAAAGGCCAAATGTCATTGGCATTCCAAAGGTGGTTACTGTGCACCAGTCCGCTGAGCAAGCATAAATTGAAAAAATAGCCCCAGATCTCCAAATTCTCCACTGCTTTAACTAGGGAAAATAACGTTCTGGAAGTTAAAACATCTTCTGAACTGCACGGCACGAAGGACGACAAGGGAGAAAGATCAGAGGATGTTTTCCTTGGAATAGGTAACCAATTTGGACTTCAATCCATCATAAATACTTTTTTAAATTAAAAAAAGGGATAACAGTAAAAAAATACCCTCATGTTTGAGTGTTCTGCAATTTAAACCCTGAAATTTGGAATCTGCAAAATAATACCCTGAGATTAAGAATTTCTGAAAATTAATACCCTGGAAAGATTTTTTGACTAATTTTAGGAACGAAAAAATAATAATATGCTCAATTAAAACTAGATTAATCCATACTAGTCATCTTAATTTTGAAGATATTTTTGTATTTTATCAGTTAAAAATCAACACAAGGTATTAATTTTCAGAAATTCGTAATCTCAGGTTATTATTTTGCAAGAATCCAAACTTCAGGGTTTAAATTGCAGAACATCTAAACATGAAGGTATTTTTTTGCAATTATCCCTTAAAAAAAAATGCTAAATACCTAGTACCATAAAAAAGAATGCAAAATTTGATTACACACCAACTTAACCTGGGCGTTGAGTGCAACGAATTAAATATGATTATTCTTCACTTTAGATACTTCAAAGAAAATGAACATACCCAACTCAACTGAGCCAAAATAATGACGTTTGACTGTTATGTACAATGAGAATTTACTCCTGAAGCCTCAGCCGATTAAAGAACACCAAGAAATGATACTCAGGGGCCCAATATACAAACCCTACTACAGGCCCACCTTTTATGTACTGCAAAGTAATGTCAAAATTAGATATCAATTTCGGAAAAGGCAATACAAAGTAAATTTTCACATGAAACAGTGCGTTTGCGAAAACACTGGTCATTAGTAAAAAGGAAATACAAACCTTTCCGTCAAGAATAACAAGTTCACCATCAACCCATCGAGGATTGCGAAACCCTGGTGCAGCAAGTCTTCCTTGTCCTTTATATCGAGCAATCTAAGTAGTCAAATAAATAAACAGTTTAAACATAAAATAAAAACAACGGGGGAAAAGGAAAATGAATAAAAGGCTAAATTGTATACCACTCCAAATTCCTCAGGAATAATCCCTTTATGAGGAAGTTGGTATTTTTTACCAACCTTTGCACGGAAAGCGACCTGCACAAACCAATCATTTCAAACAGTCAAGTTCTGTTATCTATCAAATAAAACTTTATCAAACACAAAAATGACAGAAAACCAAGTCACAATATAAATTATCCTCAAAAGGTGAATAAATCCAAAGATATCAATCATCAAGAAGAAATACGATCTGGAAACATTAACTTGTGAAGAAAAACTGATCCATATTTGTCCCTGGATCCCTCAAGTTTAACTCTGAACTCAAATAGACAATTAAAAGTTAATCAATTTAAGGGAGTTACCTGGCCAGCTGGTACATAAGGATCCCCAGTTAATTTTAAAGCTTCTACATATTCATAAAACTCAAGATTTGAAGGCTCCGTTGTCCCATTATCATCTTTCCATTGACCAAATTTTCGTTGCAGGTGAATAACTTCAGAGGTGTAGAGCCCATGTGCACCAATATATAGTCCTGATAAATAAAAAAAAAAAAAAAAACCATGCTCAAGTTATACGGTCTGAGAAACAATAAGAAGCATGAAATTAGAACAGAACTCACAGAATGATACCATTCAGAGGATCCGAAGAAGTTGGCAACTCAATGCGGTTGAAAGTTGTCGATCCAGAAAGTGGTTGACGGTTTTGAGCCTGACTCAGAGTTAGACTAATCAACTCGCCAACATCTTTGAGCACCTGATTAGTTTAGAAATCTAACTACATATAAGAATTTAAAGGAATTAACTTATAAATGGAAGCTAAGTTTCACAAAAGAAAAACAGCTAACTATTCTACAAAAAGCATTCAAAGCATGACTAGATGCTTAACTTACCTTCAGTGGTATTTTCTCCTTACCAATAAACTTAGTGAGATCAAACATAATATGATCAATACTACGTCGACCTCTAAGTTCAGACTTTTTATGCAACAGAGCCTGTTCCATGTCATGAGAATCCTGTTGGTTAGTATCTTTCTCTATTGAGAAAGAAAATGACAACCTTCCACTTTTCTCTAGCTTAGCAGGTACTCGAAGCGTGTCTCTTGTAGGCAAGCCACTTGACATTTTTTGCATAAGACCGCCAACTACAACCTTAAATGCAATCTCACTTCGCTCTTCACTTTCAGCAATTCCAGGGCCAGCCTCCAATTCAATCACATCTCTCTCTTGATCACTCTCACTCTGAACTTCATCCTCTGCTTCTAAATTTTCTGTCTCATCATCCTTTTCTTCATCATCTTCTTCTATTATCTGCTCAATAACTTTAGATATTAGATCCTTATCTACCTTCCCAGGTGCTGTGACCTTCAAAACCTTGACCTTCACACCAGGAATCATATCTTTCAAAATATTCTGAAAACCAGAAAATCCTTGTGCTGGATCAGAAAGATCATCCCTATCATTTTCATCTTCATCTTCATCTTCGGCATCTTCATTAACAGCAACAAGTAGATCACTTTTGTCATCTTTTGAATCTAATGGGTCCAAGTTACTAGCAGAATCTGCTTTTGAGGAAACTGAAATATCTTGAAAAGCACCTCCTCGCTTTAGATACACAGCCTGAAAATCATGACATTTCCCTAAGATAATATAAACCATACTGACTGTCATGAAAAGTCAATATTGGAAGCCCAAAAGCACGTATCGAAATTAAAAATATAAGGCAATACTAGAAAAAATTGCCAACGTGCGCATGCATGCATGTATCCCAGTTAGTAATGATAAAACAAGCATGATGCTTGCTAGTGAAGAAGAGAAACCATGAATTAAAGCAGATATAAATGGATGTAACAAATGAATTTTCAAATACAGAGGCATTTTTTCACAAGCCCATGCCGATGTCCAAATGAATTTTCAGAACCAGTTGTGTTTTTTACAAGCCCATGCCAGTGTCCATGCAACATAGTGACATAGGGTATAGAAACTTAAATGACTTCGCATAATTGATAATAGCATTAGCATTAATTATGGAGATAAATTTCAAGTTTTCTCAATGAGAAACTCTTCAAAAAGCTGAGTTAAAATTTGAAAATACCCAGATATACACAAAACAAACACATTCATGTAAAAAATTCAGAAAGGTACAATTTTCATTCACACATTAAATTATACAGAAGACTTCGAGTAATCTAACAAGGGATACCTGCTGTCTGTATTCACCCTTCTTATTCACGGTTAAAAAAATCTCAAACAGGGGAATACCAGCTGCAGTTGTAGCAAGTTGCCTGCAAAAATAACAAGAGCATAGATGAAATGAAAGGTTATAATAAATTTTAAAACTGATCTATGTCTTAGAGAGAGAAAGAGCATGCAGAAAGGCAAGATCTGCTTAAGATTAATCAACATGTAAATGAATTCATTATACATTGGAACAAGACATTGCAACATTGCTCCTAAAGATTCTAGAAAAGGAACATTCAATGCGTGCTCAGGACCAAAATATACAAAGCCAGAGACTAATCCATTGAGTTCCTGCAACCAACCAATAGGATCTGTATTTTACGGAGATCCCTAGAAAACTGAGAATTACCTATAACATGAAACGAAATCGCCATTCACTTTGATCTCAGCAACTCTTTATTTATGACTTATATTTTATCCATACTTCAAAGTATAAATTATATGTTCACTTCATGAAAATGATCCTAACGGTCATTTAGCAACAAGACACAACGAGAGACTCATGGTAGAAATAACCGAATAAATAATGATTTTAGTGATAACTGCTCTAATGAAATCCAATTAGGGGCATTTGCACCAAGCTTACACAAGATGAAGTGTTAGTTGGAAAGAAAATAAATAGAAGACGTGGAAATAAAGGTGTCCAGAAGTTTGTTTTTGCTGTCAAACTTACTAAAAAGAAGAATAAATCTACAAGAAAAAAGGGCAGCCCCTGAGCAATTATGAGTCAAATAATAGAAGAATGAGGATAAAATAAATAATACTCAATAGAATACAGTATATTCTATTTCTACCTTACTAATGGGCCTACACTATTTGTTTTCTCAGTATAGCATGCTTATATTTGTTTCACTTTGCATATTTTCACCCACTAAAACTTGTAGCTATTTAGCTACCATGGTTTTAAAAGGCGCCTGAGGCACGCCTCAAGGCAAGGCGGAAGAAAAACGCCTCTGAAACTACGCTTCAATTGGTCTCGGTGAGGCTTAAGCCTTGTACAAGCAGCCCTAATTTGGACTTTTCAAATGAAGTTGGGCCAGTCTTTTGGGCCCAACTGACATGTATCTTCTTTTTAAATGTGTTGGGCCTTTTAATGTTATAGCTAGTTTAGTTGGGCCTTTTTTTTATGTTATAAGTAGTTTAGTTGGACAAATCACTAAACCCAACTTTTTAGACTTAGAACTAAAACCCTAAGAGGAAAAAAAGACTCAGTTCATCACTAAAAACTGAAGCTCCCAAGGCAGCCCCTCTCCCTCCTAGGGTTTTGAGTTAGAAAATCATTTTTAGACTTCAAAGTTCTATTTTTATGCTATTAACATTAGGATTTATGGTTTTGATGACTTTGGTTTGTGGTTTTATGAATTATTTTGCTAGTAATTTCATGAATTTTATGAATTGTTATGCAATTATGTGTCTTTTTGCTATAATGCTATGTAAGACTTTTAATTTTATGAGTTTCCTCTTTCTTTATGATTTTTATGAATTTTTATGAGGTTTTTTATTACTTAAGTTGAGCTTACGCCTCGGTTTCCGAATAAGCTTTTTAAAACCTTGTTAGCTACACAACTACCAAGCCTAACATTACCCAAATCACTATTCACTATCAAAAACGGGAAAAAACAAAATAAAACAAAACAAAACAAAAACCAAAAAAAAAAAAAACAAACAAAACAAAAAGATTTTTGCCAAATTGGACTCCTTTTTTGAAAAAAAAATGTGGAAATTAACTAATGACAATCACTTACTACAAATTTGAAAGAAAATATCACACACACACACTACTAAGGCTTGAACCCCTGACCCCCCCCCAAACTCACACACACATCCCTAAAGCCTTGGACCAACTGAGCTAGCCCCAGTTGGCTGCCAAACTGGACTCCTTATTCCTTAACTTAACAAACAAAAGGACATACCGAGGACTATAACTTCTTGCCACATATCTCCCATGCTCTGCAGTTATTCGAATGATAAGACCATGAGGATCACTAATATCTTTTGACATGCCAGCCCACCATCCAACCTGAAATCCAGAATCAGAATTCCAAACAAAAGAACTTGACACCAAGTGAACCAAACACATTATATCACAGAGAAGTATTTTATAGAACTACTTAAAACCCTTGAAAGAAATATCAGAATGGTCTAGTTACAGTAATAACAAATAAAACTTACATGGCAAGACTTAATTTCCATTGTAACCTCACTGGTCACTTGTAAGTTGATGAAAAAGAAAAACAAGGAATACTGTAACAACATAGAGATGATTAATAAATTTAGCAAGATAATATTCCAAAATGTCTTTAAGCTTATAGATTCATTGAAAATTTTATATATCATCAGATTCATCACAGGGCTAGACATGACCAAGGAAAATACTCATATGCCATGGAACAGCTCAGTTATAAAATAAAATAAAAATAAATAAAAATCAGATACAAACTCTTAGGCAATACTTACCTAAATGTCAATTTTCATGAATAAGCACCAAAAACAAACTTCCCAAATGTTAATAAATAAAAAAATCAGCATAACAAATGAGAAACAACAGGCCAATTGAATATTAAAGAGATTAACCAATAAGATACGGACACATGAACATAAGGAGGAACCATTCCCACTGAATAATATGAACTATAAGTTTTCTATCATCGAGATAATAATAATTTCCATTCCGATAAACAACATAAATAGACTCACCAATCCGGCACCAGCATTATCCCTGATAAAGGCAGCATCCCCATACCGCTCCTCCTCTATAGCTCTCTGAAAAGTAAAGCACAAATGGTTATTGGCTAACAGAACTATTAGCCAGAAATATAACTCCTATAGAAATACAAGGAAAAAATAAAATGCAAGTGTAAATTCCTACATTCATTTTATACATCACTCTGCCAACAACATCGTTTGTAGCTGCAGCCGCAATGGCCACCTTGAGCCTTGCAGCACCTTCGAAATCCTCTACATGGATTGCATTAGCCAGCTGAGACTGCCGAAACACAGCCAAACATACATACAAACATCAGCACAGAAAAACCATTATTTCCATACACACAACACATATATGCATATACATTTACAGGTAATAAACAAAGGGAAACGATGTAGTCCCGTCTGGAGCTTGATTCCATTTAACATAAAATTACTAAACACACAATAGCGTCTGTCAACAAAAGCAACATAACTAGGCATGGAATTGATTAATCGTCCCAGAAAAACAATATCACACATGTACTTACACACATAATTAAAGTCATTACATAAGATAATGAAGTAACAAAAGCCCGATGTAATATTCTACGATAATGAAGTAATACCAATCAATTCGTTTCTTACTTTTGTGCAAAATCTCGGTACATGCTATTCTATATTTACTAACTTTATGTGGAACATAATCAAATATCATTCCGTAAGATAATAAAGTAACACCAACGCCAGCCAAATGTAATTTCGGACAATATAATGAAGTGACTACCCAATTCGTGTCCAATTTTTGAACCAAAACCCGATACTGTTACTAATTTTATGTGAATATTTACGTAAAGCGGACCCAAAAAAAAAAAAAAGAGGACCTTCAAGAGGGAAACGAGGCGCTCCTGCTCGTCGACCTCGCCGAAGTGCTGGCGCCACCGATCCCAATCCCAATCGGGGTCGAGCGGCGGGTTCGGGGCGTCGCCGGAGTCGGAAACCCCCTTGGAAGAACCGTCAGCAGAAGAAGGGCCCTTGAGGTGCGAATTGACGTAGGAATCGAATCGCTTGACGGCGGCCCGGACGACGTCGGCGATGGCGGAGTCCCACCTGCGGTGGGAGCCACCGGAGGAGGAGGAGGAGGGGGAGGAGGAGCTGTGGGAACGGCAGAGGGCGGAATCGGGAACCCTAGAGTGGGAGGATGAGGGGGAAGAGCAGGAGGAGGGCCTTCTGATAGGGGAGGAGAGAATGGGGTTCGGGATTGGGAAGGTGAGCTTGTGAGGGGTTGGAGGAGCAGAAATGGAAGCCATGGATGGGGTTGAGAGGTGTATGAGTGAGAAAGTGTTAAGAGAGAGAGAGAGAGAGAATGGGAAAGAGGGGATTTTGAGGTGGTGTGGAGTTTTGAGCTGAGCTGAGTTGAGTTTGTGTTGTGTGGTAGTCTGCTGAAGTGGTGACGTAGGAATGAGAGAGAAAGTGAGAGGAGAGAGAGAGAGAGAGAGAGAGAGAGAGAGAGAGGGGTGTTGGGAGTTAAACTTGGGCGTGGTGTGGTGTATGTGTGCGCGCGCGCGCTGTTTTGATGTTTTGAGGGGAATTGGGGATAAGGTCGATTTTACAATCATCCTTAGTAAAGCCACTATTTGAGTGTTTTTTTTTTTTTTTTTTTTTTTTGGGGGGGTTAATAACACTATTTGAGAATGTTGTTCGGCCTAAAATGCCAAATCACCAGGTCTAAGGTTGGATAGGATCGAAAATTCAAAGTATTGGGCTAGTCAGCAAGCATTTATAATTGGGTTTTATTGGGTTTTACCTTCAAAAAAGGAAAAGAATTAGAGAAATATGGTAGAGGAAAGTAGTTAGTTTCTATACTGCAGACAATTGGCATTTTTGAAAAAGTGAAGAGTCAAAATGCGGTGACACTATTGTAAATAAAATCCTCTTTTTAATTGACAGTATTATACATGAAAAAACATGACAAATTATTAAAAATAATGGTTGTTCCAATGATTGGGTCTTCTTTTATTTTTTCACTATTATTCCCAACATGTTAGTTTTCATTCCTTTCTTTTTATTGTCATTTTATTTTTTGTTTCACTTTTTGTTTTTTCAATTTTTTAGTCTTTTCTAATTTTTTGCTCATCGATTCCCAATATGCTAGTTTTCATTCCTCTTTTTTTTTTTTAATTTTTTTTTTCACTTTTCGTTTTTTCAATTTTTTAGTCCTTTCTAATTTTTTTACTCATCGATTCCCAACATGCTAGTTTTCATTCCTCTTTTTTTTTTTAATTTTATTTTTTGTTTCACTTTTCGTTTTCAATTTTTTAGTCCTTTCTAATTTTTTTACTCATTGAAGCATAGTCTTTTCTCTAATTCTTATTCTTATGTTCCTTTTACTTGTTCTATTTTATATTTTTTTAAATTCTATTTTCTTTAATTTTCATCCCTTTTATTTTTTTTTTCCTTTTAGAATAAAGGAAAAACTAACTTGTATCTTTTCTCTTCTTCTTATGGATAGGAGGAGTTACTCTTTTTTTTTTCCTCCCTTTTAATTCAATTAGGTCCTAATTACTCTAGTTACCAGTAAGTAACCAATATGGTAACCAGTAACCAATATGGTAACCAGTAACCAATCTAATTATTGTTTACTTATTTCTCTAGTTTTGGTTGACTTGTAACTAATTCGGTTAATACTAATCAATTTGGTTACTGGTTTCTCTGATTATTGGTTATCAATTACTAATCAATTTGGTTACTTGTTTATCTGATTATTAGTTACCAATTACTAATCAATTTGCTTACTGGTTAAGTTTCTGTTTTGATCACTTGTTATTAATTACTAAATGGTTATTGGTTTCAAACTAATGTGCAGTGATAAAGATCAATGACTGATCATCTGGTAATCAACCACAAACTAATTTAGTTACCAATTACTAAATAATCTAATTACAAGTAACCAATCTATTTCAAGTCACCATATAGTTACTAATTTCAATACAAGACCAATCTAGTTACTGATTATTGGTTACTAGTTTCTATTTACAAAACTAGTCACCAATAATTGATTTGGATACTAATGACTAATCCAGATTTTGGTTTCTAAACCAGTGGTAATTTGCAAGAGAGGTGATTGGTCACGTGTTATCAGTAGCACATAACCAGTCAGTAACTAGTTACCAGTCTTGTTATTATTTATTTGTCATATCACTTTATAAAATTTACTATTATAGTAAAGTTACTTTCAAGTTAAGGTGAAAATAAGTTAAAATAAATGGACTTGGTACCTCATTACTATAATCAAATCTATGTACCTCATTGATGGCTGAACTTGTAACTAATTTGGTTACTAGTTATTCCTAATTTGGGTACCTCATTGATTTGGTAACTGGTAACCAATCTGGTTACTGGTTACCAATAGCCAAATCAGTTATTGATTACTGATTGGCAAGTTACTAGTAACAAATCTTTTTATCTCTTTTTTATTTTTTTTAAATTCTTTTTCTTTTCACTTCCACTGATCAATTTGGAATTGATTACTGGTTATTGTGGTTACTAAGTAATTAGGTTGAAAATTGGTTACTAGTTACAAGATTAGTTGTCAATTATCAGTTACAAGATGAATTACTAGTAACTAGCCAATATCAAACTGGTTACTAGTTATTGGTTCCTATGGTTGCCAAGTAATCATATTCGTAACTAGTTACTAGGTTTTTTTAGTTACTGATAACTAGCAACCAATCTAGTTATCGATAACTAGTAACCAATCTAGTTACCGATAATCAATTTGGTTTCCAATTTCTTTGGTTTATGGTAACCAATACCAATTTAGTTATCAATTTTTCTTGTTACTAATTAGTTATAAGCTAGTAACTAATATAGTTACTATTTATTGGTTCCTATGATTGTGAATTACTCGGATCAGTACTGATTACTAGTTACTGATTACTAGTTACTGATTACTAGTTACCAATTTAGTCGCTACTTACCAGTAACCATTTATCGTTTTGATTTTAGTTTCTGCTACTAAGTTTTTCTGCTTAGTGGTTACTGGTCAATTATATTTGGTTACTTGTTATCGGTTACCTATTATGCCAACTTTTACTAGTTTTTATCATTACTAGTTAATTATTATACCAATTTGGTTACTAATCTCTATGGTTACCAATTACCAATTTGATTATGGTTATGGTTACCATATTGAGTAATCAATTATATTGAATTATTTTAATAGTCACTAGTTACTAAATTATTGTAATAGTCTAGTTACTATACAGGCCAAAAATGATTTCATAATATCTTAATTTATCAATGATAACTTACATGCATATTAACAAAACTTTATTTAGTGACTATGGATCTCTCGGAAAAAGTACACAAAAGGAAACATTTTTTTTTTTCGAATTAGTATCAGGAAATAAGGAAAGCTTTCTATGTTAGATTCTATTGCAAGATTCAAAAGTCTTTACTTGAATTTAAAGACATTTTAAAGCTTCAATGAAATTGTTAGGAAACCCAAACTGGATATATCAACTCTTGTACAATCTCTCTTTCTGAATTCATTTCCAGGTATGAGTAATATAAATATATAGGTCTATGTCTGCGAAAAACATCTTATATTTAGAGGCTTATATGTAGAATGCTTCAAGATTGAATTTGTTTTCGAGAAAAGAATCTGTCACTAAATCAACTAAATAACAAAAACCCAAAACTGAAAATCAAAGAAAATAATAAAATTAGGAATAAAAAATGAAGATCCATTAATTCCAATACCTCGAGAGCTCGAAGAAAATGGTTTCGGACCAGAGAGTCGAGGTTGTACTTGTAGAGGCCATGACTCCAGTGCATGAAGAAGCACCTCATTGACGGCACAGAAGCTGTTATAGGATGACGATGACGTTAGAGAAAGCTAGAGAGAAGGAGAGGAAAAAATTGGAATTTTCTAAAATTCACCGTATGAACTTTCAATTAAAAGGACAGTACCGTATTTACGTTAATATTTTCTAAATCACCGTGTTATCCCTAATTTCCTCTTTATATTTCAAAATTAACTCGGTTATTTTGAAAATTCAAAATTAAATCGGTTATTTGGACCTAGTTAGCAAGCATTTATAATTGGACTTTATATTGTATTTTTATTACGGATTATTATTTTTAGCACAAATTTGGGCCTTTTATTATAATGTTAGCCACTACTCATCATTTTTGCAGTTTTTATTTTAGAAAAAACACATATACTCTATTAAAGTAACCAATCTAATCTGCACATTTGCGGATTGAATTGGATTGGTTGAAAGGTTTTATGTGGATTGGATTAGATATAATTTCTAAAATCTGCACTATATGCAGATCAGATGCAATTTCCTAACAAAAAAAAGTGTAGATTAGATTAAATGAATACTTTTAGAATTAAATATGTATGTCTCGTTTTTATACCAAAAATAAGTAAATATACTCAATTTTAAGTTTATCGCTAAATGTTCATTTCTTAATTATTTTAATTTTTTTTATAACTCACTATCCATTTGTTCATTAAGAGGTTAATATTGTGAGTTCATGAATTGTAGAAAATAAATTTTATCTTCACTAATGGAAAGTATTACGAAATGATATTTTTTTTTCACTTGTACTGGCATATATATATATATATATGCTCTTGTTTGAGATTTGTATATACACATGCTTGTTTTATTAATTATTATTATGTGCACTAACAATTTTTCATTTAGTTTTAGAGTTTAATTTGTAATTATTTTCGTAAAAACCTGATCAAAAATACCAATATCATAAAAATACATGCAACGATTTAAGTAATGGTTGCCAATCCAGTAGGTATTTTTTTTTCAACCTATGTGTAGATATTTTTTTTTAGCTGTTGGATCATCATCTAATGGTGATCGAACGGCTATAATGAGTGCATGAAAAAATGTGTATCATTAATATTTTTTTCTCTATTTTACTTTTTAATATAAAAAGATATGCATGATAAATTTTCATTGGCCAAATTGATATCTATGCATAGGTAAAAAAAAAATTACCTACTGGATTGATGTCCTTAAGTAATATATATTAAGTTATCAGGAACAAATATATTATTATTGAAAATGGTGATTTCCCATTAATGTCATAAAGGATAGTAAAAGAATGGCAAAAAGGGAACCAAAATATCTTAACTAATACATGGACATTTACATTTAAAAAGAAATTCATTAAATTATAAATTAGTAAATAG
>JXTC01000025.1:995004-1038549 GCA_002914845.1 Trema orientale | reverse complement strand
TGTGACGCCTGCCAAAAACATGGAAATTTGATACATGTACCCACTGTCGAAATGGGAAGTATCACGTCACCTTGGCCATTCCACACCTGGTCGATTGATCTCATTGGACCTATCAGCCCTCCCTCAAAAGGAAAGATCCGGATTTTAGCAGCTACAGAAAATTTCACAAAATGGTCTGAGGCTATTTCTCTCAAGAGGGCCACTTCAGAAGCTACTAGCCAATTTGTGTAAGAAAATATCATCTATCGCTTTGGTGTACCTCGAAGAATATTGTCTGATAATGGGACACCCTTTATTAGACAACTATTTGAATCACCGCTGGAAAGATATCAAATCTTTCATGGAAAATCTACCAGGTATTATCCTCAAGGAAATGGAGCCATAGAAGCATTCAATAGAACTTTGGTGGCCATCATCAGAAAAGTGATTTCGGATAAATCAATCCGATGGGACGACTGTCTACCTCTTGCTCTTTGGGCTTACAGAGCCACCAAGCATACTACTACTAAAGAAACTCCATTTTTTCTAGTATATGGAACTGAAACTTTGTGGCCTGTGGAATTAAACATACCATCTACTAAGATGGCACTTGGTGGAATAGAAAACGCTCGAGAATTTGATCTTGAAACTTTAGAAGATCAAAGAGCACAAGTACAAGATAGGGTTCAAAACTATCAAAGGAAAATTACTCGAGCCTACAACAAATTAGTACGAGCCAGAAATTTCCAAGAAGGTGACTTAGTAATCAAAGCAGCTGATCACATTATGAAAGGAATGCATACTGCTAAGTTCACACCAAATTGGGAAGGACCCTATCAAATTACGGATATCCAATCTAGTGGATACTGTACTCTCAAAGACCTGAATACAGGTACACTTTCTGCACCAACCAACCTAAAATTCGTCAAGAAATATTTCATATAGTTTTCTAGACATCTCTATATCTAGGAACTATTATAGATAAATTTTTCATCTTATAATAAATGGTTGGTATCAATTCATCTTATATTGCACTCATAAAAATCTTTATCTAAGCAATCTATATTTTACCGTGATAGTTGTACAAATCCTAAGTAGGGTAAAAACTACGCCCAAAAGTATTCTTTGGTACGAGCATTTTGCTGCCAAGATACATTGGAACTGGGGACTGTTAGTATAGACCCCGAAAATTAGATATTTCCTAATAATATTTCTTGGTTCAAGCCTATGCTGCCAATAATATCGGGAACAATGAATCGAGATTGGATTATACTAAGCCTGAAAGTACCCCTTGGTACAAGCTTATACTGCCAGCAGGTACATTAGAACCAGGATCTGTCAGTATATATCCTAATCGATATTTTTGTGCAACTCAAATTAAAATATAAATTGGGCGCACACCCCAATCTAAATATATAATTTGGGCTCACACCCCAATCTAAATATATAATTTGGGTGCATACCCCAATTTTAAAAATAATTTGGCTTTCACCATTCCAAAGTCTAAATAATCTATAGTTAATTATCCTTAGTCCAATATTGAAATTTTCATTAATTTCTATGCTTATTTGCATTGGACTAACCCCTTGTTTTGCATGAGGATTACTCTCTCTTATATGTGTGGAAAATACATGCAAACAAGCATGTATATGGTGACGAAGCCACAGTTTGTCATCACTGTAAAAAGGTTTTCTCCAACAAGCAAGACATTAGAATGGTCAATCTAGGCAATGTCCAAACTAAATTCAGAAATTTGTTGCTCACATGCAACATACTCTTTTTCCTTTCTAGAGATTTTTCCCACTGTGTTTTTCTTTAGTGAGGTTTTAATGAGGCGCTGTTCGGGTTGGGTAATCTAATAGAAATGTTCCAGCATGACTATTTGGATCCTGACTAGAGCCTTACAATTTCCAAGCATGCCTACCATTCGCCCCAAATCTTCTCTTGGGATGAAAGACGTGTTTGGAGAAACCATCAACGAGCTCCTTCAATTATCAGATTCAAGACAAATCAAGGTCGAGCTTGATGAGCTCTAGTGAAAGGTCACATCTGCTATAGCTCAGGGGACTTAACGTTTTGGGGTTTTCCTAATTTTTAGGATTAATCCTAAGACATTAATTAGTACTAATTAAGCACAAAAATTATTAGCCTAAACTAACTCGCTTAAACGACATATAACACAGCTTGAACTACATGTTGTTTGGGACTTCTTCACCAATACCTAAACTACATGTCACTTGGACTCAAGCTACACGTTATATGGCCTAAACTGCATGAGCTACATGTCGTTTAGGAGCTGAACTACGTATCTTTTTGAAGTCATTCCCTTCGTGTACAAGTGTTCAAGGTTGAAGACAATTGTTCTAATGCTTCTAGGAGGTTCCGGAATATTCCAACTTGAAGACCAAGTACTTATTGCCCAAGTACTTTTACTTGTAATAGAAGAACTTGTACAACAAGTTCTTGTAGAAGTTTGACACCTCATCTAATTTGACACCTATTTCCCTTGTAGCCTACAAGAGAAGTACTTGTAGCTTAAAAACTAAGAACTTGCAAGACAAGTTCTTGTACCTTAAGCAAGCTTGGCCAATGGAGGTTTGACACCTCATTTACTTCTAGCCTAAGAACTTGTCTTACAAGGCAATTTTTGCCTATAAATAGGGATATGCTCCCTATTTGTAAAAAAAAAATTTTCAGCTCCAAAAACTATCAATACAAGCTCTTATCTCTCTCTTTTGTTTTTTTTTTTTTTTTGTTTTCATCCGAATCTTTCAAGCTTCCTTCCCCTTTATCTCTTACTTTTAGTTAAACCTTGGCCTCCTATCTACACCATCATCACCTTATTTCCTTGCCTAAACCGTGGCCTTATTTTGTCCATAGCACCATTAAATTCTCATCTCCATTATATCAACACAATTACCAACATAATACTTGTTCTTTTCCTTGATATCAATAACGTCCCCCACCATCATTATCTCTTCTTTTTCGTAGTTAATCCTTCAGCTAGCCTCTGTTAATCTAATCTGTGGTCATCAAACCCAACACACATGCATGTTAGCTTGTACATGTTTGATTCATCTCTTTGTTCATCCGAAACTCCAATTCTAGCTTTCTATATTTATCTTTGCATCTTCGCATCTTTAGCAATATTTCTTTTTCATTAGTTTTCTATCTTCACCACTACCTCTCGGGTTCTCTTGTCCTAGACCGAGACCAAATTTTTGGTCTATTCTATCAACATCTCTTCATGCTCATCATCAACCCGAAGCTAAGTTTTCGACTCCTTTACCCCATTTATTTTAGCACATATTGCTTTGCATGTTTATATATTTTTATTTGTTCATGCATGTATAAAACTTGTTCAACAAGTTATCTAGCATTGATATACTTCTAATTATTTCTGTAGGCTTAATTATTTTTGCATGTCTATCTCCTAAAGCCTATATTTATTTCTTCACATATTCTAGGTCCAATAGTCACCTCATATAATTTTTTATCCAATAATTAGTTTTATGCCATTTTTTTTATCTTGTTATTTTTACGTCACCTTTTCTACTAACTTGTACAACAAGTTTTCTTTGCATGCAGTTTCTAATTTGTGTACTTTAGTGATCTTTGGGTACCGAGCTACTCTCCACAATCTCGTGTTTGACCTGTAGCACAAGTTTGAGGTTTTGTGCTCTCTATATTTATATATATATATATCTCTCTTATATCTCTATCTTTGCGAGTAATTTATATTATTGCTCTAAGTACAATCAATTACTATGCTTCCCCTTCCCCGTAAAGTAATCTGTATTGCTGCCATAAGTGCAATCGGTTGCTTTGCTCCCCTTTTAATTATTGTGCGTATTTATTTAGCGATCTGTGTTGTTTTTCTCTCGCAACCGGTCACACCGCTTTATTTAAATTTCAGCACTTTAATTTCAGTTATTTACTATTATTTACGATGATGTGGCTGGACTTACCGCCTCGTATTTTTAATCTCTCTAACTAACTAAAACTGGCATATGGACGGTATCGCCTTCGTCAGTTTTTAACTATTTATTTTTCTGCAATTTATTTCTGCTGCTAACTTTTAGTTGACACCATGGTCGGTTTATTCGCTTCAGTCAAATAGTAATATTTAAATTCCTTGTCTATTTATTTATTGCACTAATATTTTACTTTTAGCCTTCAGTTGACAATATGGTCAGTTTATCCGCCTCCGTCAAATTTTTAATACTATTTTATTTCTGCTTATTCTGATGTACACTAAGTGAGTCATCCTTGCAACCGCCAATCTTGTCGAGATACGTAGAAAAAGTTGTTCTTATTTCGACCGCCTATCCTGTTTCGACACGTGGAAGTGTTTTGATGACCCCTTCTGCTGTGCATCCTAATAGTCTAACTCAATTATCTTCTATTTTGTTTTAATTAAGTACATGTCACACTAATTAATCTAGAGCACAATTTCGACCCTGAACAAGTTTCATCAGGCAATTGGCCATGAATGATGTAGTCAATGTAAACTCTTCTCTAGTCTTCTTTTTCAACAAAGAATCTTTCTTTGGTCAATCACAAGATGGCATTGCATGCAATTTCTTTGTACCTCATTAGCTTGCTTTCTTAACTCAGGCCAAAAGTATCCAAGTCCTTAGATTCTTCTAGCTAGTGTTGGTCCATCTAAACCACAGATTTTAGAATGAACTTCATCTAATATTTTTTTTCCAAATTCTTTGCAAGAACTCCCTCAGAGAATTTTTTGTAAACTTGATCATTGATCAACATAAATGCTTTGATTTCTCCGATATCTTTGACTATTGGATTTTCTAGCTTCTCTTTAATAGATTGGATCCACCCATTTGATTGTTGCATCGATGAAGCTATTGGTTCTGACTTGGTCTCTAGTGGGATTTGAATAAGATCTTCATTTGTATGACTCATTTTCAGTACTAGAGTTGCCATGACGTCTGCATATTTGTTTAGAGATCTGGGGACGTATTCCAGCACATAATTTTTGAAATTATGGAGCTTTTCTTGAATTTCTTCTCGGTATTTGACAAAATTTGGCTCCTTGACTGCAAAATCTCCGTTTAGCTATATAATGACTAAGTTCGAATCCCCACATATTTTCAATTTTGAAATCTTCATTTCCTTTGCCAGATCTAATCTAATTGCCAAGGCCTCATATTCAGCTTCATTGTTGGAGCAAGGGAAGGCTAATTTAACAGTTTTATTGAAGATTTCACCTTGATCGTTTGACAGAACAACTCCAGCGCTTCCTTCATTGTGTGTGAAGGCACCATCAAAGTAGAGTATTCAACATTCTTCTTTGTTTTCTATAGATAGTATCTCTTCCAGATTATGCTTAGTATATTTAAGCAACTCGACTAGAGCTTGGCTCTTGATAGCCTTTGGCTTTTCAATAGTGATATCAAGTTCACTAAGTATGAGCATCTACTTGGCATAACAACTAGTTAGGATAGACTTTTGTAATAGGAGCTTGATCAGATCAGAATTCGTGATTACTTAAACTCTGTGAGTGACCATATAGTATTGAAGCTTTTGTATTGCATACATTAGTGCAACACAGAGCTTATCTGTGAGAGAGTAATTTTTCTTTGAACCTCTGAGTAGACGGATTAAGTAATAAATCAGTTTCTCCAAGCCTTCATAGTCTTGTGCTATTAGTATCCCAACCGATTCGTCAGATTCTGCTAAGTAAATTAATAATTCTTTTTCTGGAGATGGGGCAACCATGACTTGCGAGTTGGTGAGAATCTTCTTGATTTCTTCAAAAGCATAGTCATGCTCAGGACCCCATTTGTACTTCGTATCTTTCTTGGTCAATTGATGAAGAGGTTTGATAATACTGGCTAGAGCTACAATAAATCTCCTGAGATAGGAAATCTTTCCAATGAATCCTCTCAATTGTTTGAGATCATGAGGTGGCTTGATCTCCATTATTGCCTTTGCTTTATTTTCATCAATCTTGATTCCATCTTTGTGGACCACGAATCCAAGAAACTTGCCTTCTGTGACTCTAAAAGCGCATTTCAAGGGATTCATCTTGAGATCCTATTTTCTCCATCTTTCAAATACTTTTCTCAAGCGATCCAAGTGTGATTCTATTCTTTTGGATTTCAACACCAAATCATCAACGTAATCTTCCACATAATCATGAATTATATCATGAAAAATGGCTGTCATTGCCTGTTGATAAGTGGCTCCTGCATTCTTCAATCCAAACGGCATTACAGTGTAGTAGAAATTGTCAAGTAGAGTTCTAAAATTAGTCTTTTCAGCATCTTCTGGATCCATCTTGATTTGATTATAGTCACTGAATCCATCCATGAATGAGAACATTTCATGGTTGGCTATTGTATCGATAAGCATATATGGATTCGGCAGTGGAAAATCGTCTTTTGGGCATGCTTTGTTTAGATCTCTGAAATCTACACAAATTCTGATTTGCCCATTCTTCTTTCTCACTGGTACTATGTTTGCCAACCATGTCGCATGTATGTATGGTTTTATGAATCCAGCTTCTAACAATTTTTCTGTTTCCTTCTTGATTTCCAGCTGAATTTGATTGCTAAAATTCCTCGCGGTCAGCTTAACTTGGATTTACAGTAATCTTGTGTATGATTAACTTACTGCTTAATCCTAGCATGTCTTTGTAGGTCTATGCAAAAACGTCATAATATTTTTTCAGCAATTTTATTAGGGCTGCTTCAAAATCTGGCTCTAATTTGGTAGAAATAAATGTTGACTTTTCTTCTCCATCTTTCGTCAAATTTATCTTTTTGAGCCCTTCTTAAGGATTCTTAGGCTCGTCTTGTAATTTTTCTGGAGCGAGTGGAATGGCTTCTACTCGTTCTGAATTCGGCGTAAGACAAACTTTTTTGAAGCTCGCGAGATCATTGCTGGCCTCGCCACACCTTCATAATTGATAAGTGATTCTCCCATCGGGTAGAGTAATTCACTGAAGAGAAGATTCTTTTAAGTCTACTGAATTAATCTCTATCTTATTGTTTGAGGATGACCTTATTGCATTAAAAGTTGCATACAACGATACTCCTTGTGGTTTCATCTCATTTGGCCCATCAGAATATCATCAAAGAATGTAGCCTCTACCCAAAAAATCTCTTGTTAGGCAAACGGAGCTTTTGTTGCAGGTACTAGGATTTTTCTTTTGCCTCATATCGCTTTCAGACACTGATGCAAAGTAGAAGGTATCACTTGATTATGGTGAATCCATGGCCTTCCAAGCAGTAAATGATAGGACATATCCATATCAATTACAAAAAATTTAGTTGGTGCTCGAATTGGTCCAACTTGCAAATCCACATTAATATGCCTTTTTGTAGTATGAGAACTTGATGCAAAAGTGACAAGTGATGTAGTTTGCACGATCAGTTTGCTTTCTGGAATTCCAGCTGCTTTGAAAACTTGCCAAGACATGAGATTGACTGACGAACCATTGTCTACCAAAGCTCATTTGAAAGGTGTGCCATTGACTTTAGCTTCCATGTAGAGTGGTTTGTTATGACTGAAGTTTATAACTTGGACATCTTTCTTGGAAAATGTGACTGTATCCTCATCTCTTTTGGCAATTTTTCCAATAGCATGGTAAATAGAGCAGCGTTGTGGACCAAACTGTTGAGATATCTTCAAGATTGCTTGTGTAGCTTTTTTACGAGCTTCATCTCCAAACTCTAAAGTGTCAAACATATTTTTGAAAGCTTGAGACTTTGTGAGATTTTCCATCATTATATTGGTTTCTTCTCCTTTTGATGATTCTTCATTAGCCGGATCATCGATAGTTGGATCAATAGCCATACAAGTATTCACTTGCCCTCTTTCATGATTGGAAAAAGGATTATTTTCAGCCCTTTGTTATTGTTGCCCAATTAGAATTTGTCCTCGTTGAGCTTTTTCATGATAAACTCTTCGGACAATATAACAGTCTGATGTGGCATGGTGTACTCTTTTATGTAGCAAGCAATATTTGGGATCTTGCATTGCTTCTTGTTTTGGTTGTCTCTTGGGCTGTGGACATTTCAGAACTCCATCTTCTATCCAGATTCACACCAAAATATTGATTCTATCTTTGGTAAGTGGTATTTTTGGCTGAATTGGCCGATCTCTTCTATCTTGTTGGCGTTGATCAACTGTAGCAACCTCTTTCCATCTTTTGGAGAAAGGTGGTCTGTTCCAATTTTCAGTAGTAATTCTTTTATCGGGCATAGCTTTGCATATTTTTGCGACTGTTGCTTCAGTGTTGCTGACTCTGAACATTAGTTCGGCAAAGTCTGAGCTCATATGATTTTCAATATGAACTTTGTATTCAGCTTGCCTTCCGTTGATGCACACTCAAATCAATTCTTCTTCTGAGATAATTTCCCTGCAGTTAAGAGCTACTTCTTTGAATCTATTTACATATGCTGTAAGAGATTCATCTTTCCTTTGCGTTGTGCTGGAGAGATCAGATAAGCCCAACTTATGTTCTGCTGCAAAGAATTTTGTGCAAAATGTCGTTACCAACTCCTCCTAGGTACCAATACTGACTACCGATAAATTGACGAACCAAGAATATGCTCGGTCAGTGAGAGATTTTGAGAACTCTCTCAACCTTAATTTATGGTCACTAGTGTAGACTCCCAAATCATCTAGGAAACCAATAACATATTCCCTAGTGTTTCGTTTCTTCCTATCAAACTTCTTAAATCGAGGATTAGTATAATCCTTCGGATATGGCTTAGAAAGAATACTAGTAGAATATGGGGGTTGAAAGTCCACCGCTACAACAATCTTGCTAGCTTTTTCTGCTTCAGACTTGAGCATTTCATGTAGTTCTTCTTTTGTGATAAACTTTTGGAGCTTTATTATCAGTACCAGTTAAAGTTATGGCAATAGGATTGATAGGATCTTAATTTGAGGCATGAAAATTATTGTTGTAAGGTGGAGCTGAAGTAGAAGATCCGGCCTCATGAGATTTTTCGATATTGGTAATCTTTTGGAGAGTTTTAGTGTGAGACAATTACATGTCCGCTTGAGTTTGTCTCATGCTATATAGTGAGGCTGCTAGTTTAGCTAGGAAAGATTGAGCTTCGGCATTGATTACCAGATTTTGCTCGTCTGCCATTTTGTAGAAAGAAAGAAAAGAAAGAAATGGGATTTCAACAAGAAAGGGAGTATTTGAAAAATGGATTTTGACAATAAGAGATTTTAGGAGAAAGCAATGGCCGTGTCTCGATAAGCGAAACGGAAAGAATTATGGTGTAAAAAAATGAGATGGACAGAATCACGGTACATCGGATAGAGTAATGGCACACCGCCAAGTGTCGAAAAATGAAACAGGCAGAGTAATAGTATATCGGACAGAGTAACGGTACACCATCAAGTGTCGAAAATGAAATGGGTAGAGTAACGGTACACCGTCGAGTGTCGAAAATGAAATGAACAGAGTAACGGTACACTGCCGGGTGAAATGGATAAGATAACAAGATGCATTTGTAGGTCTTAGGAATCCCGAAGAAACGTCAGTTTCCCTTTGGCTACTCTCCAGCGGAGTCGCCTTTTAATATTCGGGGTCGGAGTTGTGCTCTAGATTAATTAGTGTGACATGTACTTAATTAAAACAAGACAGAGGAAAAATGAGATTATGGTTAGATTACAAAGAGTGCATAGGTGTAAGAGCTATCACAACACTGTCTACGTGTTGAAGTTCTGATAGGCAGTCGATATAGAAAATGATACTTCCCACAGCGTCCTTGCCATGTTAGCGGTTGCAGGGATAACGTGCTTACGATAGAATAATAATAATATAATAATAATAATGGCGTAATAATAACGTAAGTGTTATCACAACACTGATAATACGTATCGAAATCCCGATAGGCGGTTGCAATAAAGGACGACACTTCCCATGGTATCCCTGTACGTAGGCGGTTGTAAGGATAACTAGCTTACGGATCGACAATTATATAATAATATGATAATAATAAAGGAATCTAGTTGAGGGAGACAAATAAACCGACCATGGTGTCAACTAAAAATTAGCAGCAGAAATAAATTGCAGAAAAAATAAATAGTTAGAAACTGACGAAGGCGGTACTGTCCATATGCCAGTTTTAGTTAATTAGAGGGGTTAGAATTACAGGGTGATAAGTCCGGCCATATTATCAGAAATAATAATAAATAACTGAAATTAAAGTGCTGAAATTTAAATAAAGCGGTGTAACCGGTTGCGAGAAAAAACAACACAGATCACTAAATAAATGCGCACAATAATTAAAAGGGGAGCAAAGTAACCGATTGCACTTAAGGCAGCAATACAGATTACTTCACGGGGAAGGAGAAGCATAGTAATTGATTGCACTTAGAGCAGCAACACAAATCACCCACCAAGGTAGAGATACAAGATAGATATATATGTATATATATATATATAATACAGAGAGCACAACACCTCGAACTTGTGCCACAGATCAAGCACAAAAATTATAAAGAGTAGTTCGGTGCCCAAAGATCACTAAAGTATACGAGTTAGAAACTGCATGCAAAGAAAGTTGTTGTACAAGTTAGTAGAAAAAGTAATGTAAAAGTAACAGGATAATAAAAGATGGTATAAAACTAATTATTGGATAGAAAATAATATAAAGTAATTATTGGGCTTAGAATATGTAAAAAAATAAATATAGGCTTTAGGAGATAAACGTGCAAAAATACCTAAGCCTATAGAAGTATTTAGAGAAATATTAACAATAGAAAACTTGTTGATCAAGTCTAAGCATGCATGAATATATGTATAAAGATTTATGTATATATATATGTATAGGCAAGAGTGTGTAGATATGTGATGAAAATATATGCACGTGAAATGAAAGGAAAGATGATGATAGTGGTATTGGTTGGGATAACCACCGGTTGGAATATGAAGACAAAATAGTGATGATTTATGTATCTATATGGAGGTGGTGGCCATGGTTTAAGAAGTGAGAAGCCAATATGGTGATGATGCTAACAAAAGATAAAAGGTGATGATGGTGTAGATAGTGTTGGACCAGAGGTAGAAAGAAAGACTAAAGTGATGTTGGTGGTGGTGTGAACATGAAGTAAGAACCAAGAGGTGATAGTGGTTACAATTGAGCACAAGAGCAAGAATAATGAGAACAAAACAAAGAGAGAGAGAGAGAACGGTTGAGAGAAGAATTAAAGAGAGAAAATGTGAGCTTGTATTAATGAGGTGAAAAATTATTCTACAAAATGAAGGAATAGACCTTTATTTATAGGCAAGAATTGCCTTGTAAGACAAGATCTTAGGCCCTAAGTATATGAGGTGTCAAAATCTTATTGGCCAAGTTTGCTTAATATACAAGAGCTTGTCTTGCAAGTTCTTAAGCTACAAGGTCTTAAGACATAAGTTGGATGAGAGAACTTGTTGTACAAGTTCTTCTATTACAAGTAGTTTAGCTTAAGGTTGAAGTACTTCGGCAATAAGTACTTGGTCTTCAAGTTGGAATGTTCCGAAACCTCCTAGAAGCATTTAGAACAATTATCTTCAACCTTGGACACTTGTACACGAAGGGAACGACTTCAAAAAGACATGTAGTTTTGCTCCTAAATGACATGTAGCTCGTGTAGTTCGGGCTATACGACATGTAGCTTATTCTCAATGACGTGTAGTTTGGCTTCGCTTCGAGTGACACGTAGCTTGACCCATGCTACATATAGTTTCTTCTAAGTTAGTGTCGTTTCCCTTGAGGTGTGCGTCGTCCAACTAAGCCTCATTAAACTCTTTAATTAAGTGATTAATCAATACTCAATTTATGTCTTAGGATTAATTCCTAAAATTAGGAAAACCCCAAAATAAAGAGTATATCAATATGCTCAAAATAATAACCCAGCCCAACCCAACCTAACCCAAAACTGGTAATTCAACCAAAAAATATGTCTTGTCAAATTGTAATTATTCTAAGCAAGGTAATCTCATTTTCTGCTCTACAAAATTTTAACTTATCCATCTAACAATACATCATTGGATAATAGCAATGCGACATGTGCTAGCTGGACCGTATAAAAACTAGAGAAATTACTGAGTGATATGCGCTCCATCAGTGGGTGCTGATGCACTCCATTAGTGGATGCTGAAGCTGCTCTTTCAGTGGGTGCTCCTCGACGAGTCCATGAGCGAGCTGAGCCTGCCGACACATGCCTGGGGATTCACACATGCTTTCACAAGCTGAGCCTACCGACACATGCGTGGGGATTCACACATGGTTTCACGAGCCGTATTAGGTGTAGGGCAGCTGGGTTTATGGTGAGGTGTAGTATGTTCTAATGCTACAATCAACGGAAATTGTTGGGGGTTTGGCAGATCTTAGTCATTTGGTTCAGATATGTGTTGTTTCCCTCTTTCCTCCCCATCAAAAATGTTTGAAATCGGGGTTAGAAGTTTTTTGTACGCTACTCACTAGGTGCTATTTTAATCTTTCCCACCATGTTTATTTAAATTTCTGCAATACCCATTGATAGGAGTGATGAATTCAATTTTCTTTGGTTATTAACTACAATTTCTTTAGAAATTTGCTTCAGTTATGCTATTCAAATAGCTGAAAAGTGATTGAGAACTTTTCTTTAGTCTCTATGGGTTTCTACCTATGAGTGTTTGAGATCTTTTCTTTGGTGTGAGGTGTCTCCGTTGGCGTATATTTTTTGTCTTTTATCCCTCCGTGGTTTCTACTGGTCAGCTTGTTAAGAGGATCACTATTCTTGAGTTGTGGAGGGTCTTCTCCATCAAGGAAGAAATTCTTTTTGGCTATGTAAATGATGTTATGTCCTCCTTGTACTATGAATGTTTTAGTTTAGAATGCTCGGGGCTTGGAGAGTCCTGGTGCAATCCAAAATCTGCGGAAGCTTATCCACAATTACTCTCCAAAACTGGTATTTATCTTGGAGACAAAACTTTGGGGAAATAAGGCTAGTTCGCTGAAGTTTCTCTTGGGTTTCCCTAATGGACTACATGTTGACAGCGAAGATAGGAGCGGTGGCCTGGTGTTATTGTGGATGGATGATTGGATGTCAATATTCAGAGCTTCTCTAAATTCCATATTGATTGTTGTGTCTATGATAAAAAGGAATTTATGGTCACCATTCTAGGTGATGGAATTTGGTCCTAACACTTAAGAAAAATCATACATACATGCAAACTATGGAAAACATATGATCACATCATGAACGCAGCGGAAAAAATTAGCGGATTTAGGTTTTAAAATTTTTACATGAAAATAGTTTTCATAATCATAGAACATGCATATATCATATACAGGATCATGTGTAACATAAATCAAATCTAGATGCATAAACCCTAGAGACGAGATTAGGGTTTACCTCTTGTAGCATGCTCCTTCTTAATCTCCTTGTTGACGGTGATCAAATCTCCAATCCTAGATCTTCTTGTCTATGCTCTTACTCTTGGTTGAAGAGGTGAGTGGGCACCAAGTCGAATCCTCCGTTGGAGAACGATCAAGAACACTTTCTTAATCCTTTAGAACACTGGGACATGAGATGAGACTGTGAGATGGTAGGAAACTTTTTCTCTCCTTTCTCAATGTAGTTGGCATAGAGCACCTCTCTTTCTCAGCCTTAGCCGATTTTTCTCTCTCTCTCTCTTTCCCTGTATCTATGCATGTAGCACACTTAGAAAATCTGTGCAGTTTTTTCTCTCATATATCTTATATATATAGAGCCAAAGACTGCTAATCCCAGTCCAACTAGGATTGGGTTTGTTCTCCAATTTGGGCTTTGGGTGTATTTTTATAAATATGTCCAACTCATGTAACTTATTTATAAAATTACCAAATTCTGTGTAGAATCATTATTTTACACAGTTTCATGAAATTAATTTCACAATTACCACCAACTAATTAATGAGCTTCATTGAGTTAGACAAGGGACCTAATGGATCCAAATAATCTAAGATCCAATAGTATGATAAATACATAATAACTCTTATTATGGTATTTATGTAAATACTATTAGTAAAGGGAACACTCCACTAAAGGCTCAATACTGCACTCTTGGATTAAATGTCATGCCTTTTATAGAGATTTAATTAACTAGCCTTGATTAACTGATCCATCTAGCATATTCTATACCACACATAGAATTCTTATACAATGCCGTAGTTGGATAGGTGAAATTACCATAATAATCCTCCAACACATATTTACCTTTAAGTTATCATCTTTTTATGAAGGAATAATGTTGTCGATAATTTTATTCTCAATGGCCATTTAGACCAAATTATCAACCAATTAACAGAGTGAATACTAAGAACTTAGGTTTAATTATTCCATGTATCTTGAAAGAATCTAAAGTGGCATTAATGTATAGTATCCTTAACTATTTGGTGTTCCCATCAATTCATAAACCATAACCTCCAATATGCCAGAGTTCGCCTCTTATTTCATTGAGGCTAGTCTTTTAACACATCAAAAAGGCTATAACCTATGAAAGCAAATCCAGTCAAATATCGATGATTAAGATCTATATGCTAAGTGCTAGTTTGTGGTAATATAAGAATTGAGTTACGGTACTCTAATTCTTTATATTACCTAGTCATGTTCAATATACATAACTTATTTATGTTGTACTAGTGTTTCTATCAGAAGTCTGACCCTTCAATGATTTGAGACACACCATTCCCGTTGAAATAGACAAACACTACAATTTTTAGTGAACAAAGTATTCCATCTTTATTTACAGATTGTGAACTAATTCATTTAGACTTAGATAAAGAAACAAGTCTCCCCATAATTAACATTTAATCATGTTTATTTCTTTATACACAAGTAAAGTCATGGAATCTTTTTCAGATAAATAAACTATTCAACTGAGACAGTTTAATCTAGTAAATATCATAATTGCATATAAGAGAAAGTTGTTTATACTAAAGGGTAAAATTAGAAATCTACTTTCCCAACATTAGGTGCCAACGTCATCACACTTGGTGTCTTATTAATGCCTGAAGGATCAGGTTCAAATTCCTTGGCTGATAAGTGGTGATTTTAGTGCTATACTCTATCATTCTGAAAAATCTGATGGATTGGATAAGAATATTGAGGTTATTAGTGGTTTTCAGGATGTCATTAATGATTGTTTACTTCAAGACATTGGAGTGACAGGATGAATATTAACTTGGAATAATGGAGGGATGGTACAACTAATATTCAAGAACGCCTTGATCGCTTCTTAGTAAATGAGGAATGGAGTCTGCTTTTACTTTGTTTAAAAGTCTCTCATCTTGATTTTTGGGGTCAAACCACTGGGCTGTTCTTGTTGAATTGGAAGCTAATCTTGAAGGAATGCATTCGAAGTAAAGAAGTAAAATGTTTCGTTTCGAACCATGGTGGCTCAAAGATGAAGAATACACTGAGATAATTTCAAACGAGTAGCTTATGTGTAATTTGGACCCACGTCCTCTTCCTCATTTATAAATGGGCTAGCTTTGTGTGCAAATAAACTCAGACAGTGGAGCTAAATTAAATTGGTAGCATTTCAAAGAAAATTAATACAATACTAAAGAAACTTGAGCAGCTCTATGTTGGAGTTCAATCTGATAATATAGTTTCCCTCATTAGGTGTTATAACTCTAACATGGAGAGACTGACTCTTTTAGAGGAACATTATTGGCGACAAAGAGTTAGAATAGAGTGGCTAAAGGTAGGAGATGCTAATACTAAATTCTTTTATATTAAAGCAACTCAAAGAAGAAAGAATAATGCTATATGCGGAATTGAAGATGGGAATGGCATATAGAAGGACAAGATTGATGATATTTTTGAAAATTATTTTCGTCATATCTTTTCCTTTATTGCTCTTTCTAAAGTTGAGATGAATTTGGCTACTGTTGGCTTGGAATCATTACTAAAATCTTGGCTAATAGATTGAAATCTGTCCTTTCTATGGTTATCTCAGATACATAGAGTGCTTTTATTCCTAATAGATTAATCTGTGATAATGTGCTTATTGCTTATGAGGCATTACATTCTATGAAGAAAAGAAACAATGATCAAAAAGGTTGGATGTGGCTCAACCTAGATATAAGCAGAGCTTATGACCATGTGGAATTGAGATTTCTTGATGTGGTTATGAAGAAATTGGGGTTCAGTGAATGGTGGAGGAAGTCGATTCAGAATTATATCTCTACATCTTATTTCTCCTTTATGATTAATGGCGTTCCAATAGGGAAAGTAATTCCTTCTAGGGGTCTCTGTCAATGATGCCCACTCTCTCCCAACCTGTTCCTTTTGTGTGTAGAAAGTTTATCCAATTTAATCAGCGTTGAACAACAGATAGATGATATTATAGCGATTACTTATTTTAGAGGTGGGCCTTAGATCAGCCATCTTCTTTTCACCGATGATAACTTGGTATTCTGTAAAGCTAGAAAGGAAGAAGCTGAAGCTGTCAAGAACATTCTGGAAATCTATGAAGCCGCCTCGGGACAGGCTATAAACTTTAAGAAATCTACCATCTCTTTCAGTTCAAATACGAAGGATGAAGATCAGAGTGTTGTCCTTGGCACTTTAGGATTGGAAATTGACTTTGCTCACTCAAAATATCTGGGTTTACCATCGACAGTTGGAAGAAATAAAAAAGAAACTTTTTAGAATATAAAAGATTGGGTCTGGCAGAAGCTTCAACAATGGAAAAGTAAACTTTTTTTAATGGGAGGAAAGGAGATTTTGATAAAAGTGGTGGCCTTGGCGATACCAACATATACTATAGAGGTTTTCCAAATCCCATCAACTCTTTCTCACGTGATTCAATCTTTTATTGCTCACTTCTTGTGGGGCAGAGATAAGAAGTAAAAAAAGATCCAGTAGTAAAAATGGAAGAAACTCTGCAGGGCTAAAAAGGATAGAGGTATAAGATTTAGAGATTTTGAAGCTTTCAACCAGGCTTTATTAGCTAAGCAAGGGTGGCGTCTGATTCAACATCCAAATTCTCTAGTTAATCGAGTGCTCAAGGCCAAGTACTTTCCAAATACTTCTTTCTTAGAAGCTCCTCTTAGGTCTATCCCCTCTTTAACTTTAAGAAGTATCATTTGGGGAAGAGAAGCTTTAAAATTAGGAATTCGAACTCGTGTGGGTAATGGTCATAATATCAGATTATTTAGAGATCCTTGGCTATCTTGCCCTTATTCCTTCTAGCCTATCACTAGAGCCAATAAGGTAAGTCAAAATTGGGTGGTTGTTGATATTATCCTTCCTCATCTTAGACGATGGAACGAGGACTTGAATAACAACATCTTCTGGGAGGTTGATCATCCTGATATTTTGCATATTCTTCTTGGAAGAGAGCTATATGAAGACTCGTGGTTTTGGCATTATGACTCAAAAGGGAATTACAACGTCAAATCGGGCTATCGGGTCATTATAGAGAGAAGGAAAGAGGTGGGACCGTCATGTGATAGAAAGTATAAAATATGGTAGTCTTTTGTTTAGAGTCTTAATATCCCAAATAAAACAAAAATTTTCCTTTGGAGGTGTTTTCACAAAATCTTCCCAGCGTTATACAATCTGGCAATGTGAGGTATATCTAGCTCTGTTCAATATTCCAGGTGTAAAAACATGACAGAAACATCATTTCATGCACTTTTTTCTGTAAGTATGTGGAAGCTTGTTGGTTTCTTAGCCCTTTGTGGAATTTGATCAAGGACCATCGAGGAGATGTTATTTCGACTTTTCTTTAATTCTTAGCTGAAAATATCCCAAAGGAAGAATTTGAATCCTTTGCCACTCTTCTCCAATGTTCTTGGAAGGAACGAAACAAGATTGTTCATGGGGCTTGTCCGAGCCCCCCTTCAACAGTGATTGATTATGCAGGTTCCTCTTTTTTTGAGTTCCAACAAGCTGCTCTCCGTATTGAGTCGACCGTTAATTCTTCCAATCCTTTCTGTCAAACCTGGGCCGTTTTGAAAAATGGTTGATTGAAGCTTAATATTGACGCTGCCATTTCAGAGAACCATGGTTAGATAGGGATAGGGGCTATCGTCCGAGACTGGTCGGGTCGAGTCCTTGGGGCCTGCTGTAAGAAAATGTATGAGCTTTTTGATCGTTATACTGCTGAACTTTTAGCTATGAGAAAAATTCTTTGTTTTGCCATTAACTCGGAGTTCACTGTTGCTATCCTGGAAAGCGACTCTCTTACTGCTGTCTGCGTAGTTCAAACCAAGAGTAAAGATTTATCCATAGCTGGTCTTATTATTGCAGATATTATTTCTCTGTTGAGTAGTAACAGGGATGGTTATTCATTGTTCGGGGAACAAAATTGCCCATTCACTCATTCAGCTTAGCTCTTCTATGTTTTGGTTTGGGAAAATTCGAAATTGTATTGCCAATCTTGTGGCAAATGACTTACCTTTTTAGTGTCATTTTCCTTTTCTTTCAGAAAAAAAGAACTAGGGTAAGGTTGAGAATTTAAGTAACCCAACTCAACCTGAACTTCTTATATTTAAAGAGCAACAATAGAGTAAAATCTGGATTTTAGAGAGAAAAAGAGAAAGAGAGAGAGAGAGAGAGAGAGAGAGAAAGAAAAGTTAGGTAAAAATGGAGATTAGAAAGTAGAGAGAAAGGGTTTTGGAACGTTATGACTTAATTAGAGTAAGACCAGGCAACGACGGCGGCAATGACCCAGTGCCGGTACGAACAAGGATGTTCACTGGAGAAGGAAGGTCGACTCAAGGTTGAGGGAGGGGAGGCTACGAGCTCTATTCGAACAAAAGGGCACTATTTTTCTTTTCTCTTCAAGTTGGCTGAGGTTTAGATGGTGGTTAATGGAAAAATCACCTATTGGGAAGGGTTTGATTTTGATCCAATGAGTGGGAAAATAAATGATACATGGTTCACTTTTCTCGGCTAAAAAAAAGGCAAAACTTGAAATAAACATAGACATCTTTCAGATTCTCATTCCCATCTCTAATTACCCCTCATACTAAACAGCCCCCTAGTGTACTTTTCAGTAAGACATTTGACCCTTTTAAATATATGCATATACATAGGCAGTTAAAACTCAAACACTAGATAAGATAAGTATTTAATATTGTTTCAGAACATAAATACTGAAACCAAGACTAAGACAAGCAGGACAATACAAAGAAATAACTTATGACACTCCGCTTATATTCATCACATTAAATATTATATTGTGTAGTGGTGCTTTTCTGGGATAAGGTTGTGAGTAGTTCTCCTAGATATGGTAAGAGAAAGACGAGCTGTAGGTTTTGAGAAAATTTGATACATAGATGGGTGCTCTGTTCATGTTCAAAGTGTGATTATTTTTCTATACATTTTTAATTGAAGACACTTCTAAGAAGATAACAACTATCTCCACTAAGTTGTTGGAACAGTTGATTACTGAAAATAAAAGAACTAAACAAGAAGTGAAAATATTGAAGAAGCTTGTGTTGGAGATACACAATATACTTTTTAGAAATGAAGAAGGAAGCAGAGCAACTATTGAGAAAGTTGGACCAAGTTCTTTATTAGTTGAGGAAGACAATCGAGAACAATAAAAAGAAGCTGAACAAGAACAAAACAAGGACGAAACTAGCAATACCATACACGTAAGTAGTAAATTAAGTAATAACAGAATAAATTTATCAAATATGTTTCAAACTTGATGTAACTTCAGAAATATCTTTTATGTGAAGGTGGTTTTAGATGATCTCAATAACATGGAAAGACAAGATGAGGCAGATAGAGAATATGAGAATGAGTAGGTAGAGGTAAATATAGTTTTCTTCGTAAATAAATTTATGATTCTGCTACATATAATTTTATATATGTTAGGTAATTTTCGTCTTATGGTAGATAGATATTCTACTTATGTTAATATGTTCTAGTTTTTTCTACATAAATTTCTAGTTTTGGTAGATATAATTAGAGAAATGGTAGATAAATTTCAGAATATGATTCCTTGTTTTTTTTCGGCTCTGGTAGATATGGACCAACATAATTAACATGACCTTTTGATATACTGGGACCTACTCCAGACATCATTGTTGAAGAGCAAATAAATAGGAAAGGAAAGAAGAAAATGATACAGGAAGAGGTACATACTAAATTTCTTTGTATAAATTATTTAACTAATGAAATATTTCAAACATAAACTAACATAAATAAAACTTTTTCAAAACAATAAAAAATGAGAGCTGCAAAACAACAACAAGAAGCATAACAACAATAGGTACAAAATAGAATATAAAAACATGTTAATAAATGATGATACAATCCTAACTTTAGATCTTTATTAATCGACTTGTTTTGGTTATAAATTCAATCCAAGCTTGAAATCCTCTAGATTTTTGTATATATACCTTCAATTGTAACTTTTCTATGTATATATAACCTTTTACTCGTTTTGTTTTGCGATTTTGGAGAGAAAGAAAATCAGAAACTATGGAATCATGATTGAGAAAATGAGTAAAAATGCAAGAGACTTACTGGCACGAGAAAGAGAGAGAGAGAAGGAAAATAGAGAGAAAGTGATGGGAATAGTGAGAAAGGGAAAATGGCCGAGAAAGTGACGAGAAGAGAGGAAAATGGATTTCTGATGGCTTCAAGGTTAGTTTAGGTACACCTTACAGCATTTTAAAAATTATTTCCAGAAATACGATGCCTTGTGTTCCATTTATTACTATATGATGTTTTCGTAGAAAAGTACCAATTTCTTATATTTTCTCCATTCTCCAGTCACTTCATCTTCAATATTGAAGTTTTTCTCAGAATTAGTTCAGGGAGAGAAAAATAAAGAGACATTTAAGAAATATGAATATGTTATTTTTTTCAATTGGAGAGCTTGGGAAATCTCTTTCGAAGAATTCTAAAGAAGAGGACAAGTAAAGGCTGTTGGCTAATCGGCGAGGACTCGGAGGATGGTCGATTGGTCAAAATGGTTCGGTTGCTGATGGAAGCGGTGTTCGATCAATGTTGTGGTTGTAAAATTTTAGACTTAGGATTTTAATTGTTTTGAGCCAAATTATTTTTACATAAATTTTAGATAATTGAGGATTCAGATAATTTTTTCTCATCTTGCTTTTTTGTGAAGATCTTTTAGCACCAAAAACAGTATATTTTTGCATTCAATTTAATCTGTAGCATAATTTAGGAAGTTGATATATTGGGTTGTGTTGAACAGTTAGAGTTTTGAGAATAAAAAGTAGTAGTCAATGAATTTTGTGGAATTTTTTTTGTTTTCTTTTTGTTTTCTTAATGTAAGGTTTTTTTTTTTTTTTTTTTTTATCTATTTCAATTCAACGTCAAACTTAAGTGTAAGGGAAATTTCTATATAAACAAATAGTTGTATTTAGGAGTTATTTGTTTGTTTATATTGGTCTATTTTTCTTATAAATCTTATGATATATCTGATGTCAATTTCAGTCTAATAGAAGTAGTGGTGTTTCCTGTTGTTAGTACTTTCATGATAGTTTGGAACTTTCGATAACAAGGCAACGGAGTTACAAGGCAATAGTTTCTAGGAAACCTTCTTAGTTTCTTGTAATTTACTTAGCTACAGAGCATTCTGCTAAAAAAAAAATACAATGATTCCAGTAAGCCTTCGTGGTTTCCTGTGATTTACTTAGCTACATAGCATTTTGCAAAAGGGAAATTACGATGGTTTTCAGGAAACCTTCATGGTTTCTTGTGATTATTTAGCTATAAGGCATTCTGTAAAAAGAAAAACCACAATGATTTCTAAAAAATGTTCGTGGTTTCCTGTAATTTACTTACGTATATGACATTTCACTAAAGGAAACCAAACTGGTTTTCAGAAAATTTTTGTAGTTTCCTGTGATTTACTTACGTACAAAACATTCCGCTAATAGAAAACCAAATTGGTTTCCTGTAAAAAAAAGATGGCTTATTTACTAAAATGCTACCATATTTTTTAGCTCCCAAAGTATTTAGAAAAATATCCTAAAATAATTATTATTTTTAAAAAGTCATAAATTTGATAATATTTTTTAAAAAATAAGTACAAGTGTCGGAAACACTTTCTTTTTAACGGGTATTGGGAGACGTTTAGATACAGATGTTTGGGCTTGGGCATTTAAATTTATTTTGGGCCCCAAAATTGCCACATACCTATTTATTCCTGGGGCTTATAGAAATATGACTAAATTTTGGGCCCAATTTCAGTAAATGTCTCTTTGTCAAATGTTATAGTAAAATGTCCGGTATATATGCATATATACCAAGTGTAAAATTTTATATACCAAGTATAAAAAATTATATACCCAGTATATTTTAATACAGTAACTAAAATTGGTAAATATGTGTATCTACTAAGTGTAAAAATATATATATCTGAATATTTAATTATAAAATTTTAAAAGTGGACATCTACTTGACTAAATTTAAAATTTTGGTCCTCCACCTAAATTTCTCTTTATTCCTCCCATAATAGAAATAATTGAAGCAGATGCGATGTGTTGTTAAAGCAATCATCGTCGTCAACCTCTGACTCAATCGAGTCATATATCCATAACTATTTTCCGCTGTTTTCTCTGTCTTCATTAAAAAAAAAAAAAATGGAAAAAGCAGAGAAAGAGAAAGAGACTGAAACTAAAAATGAAGTTGAACAACAAAGGAAGACCTCCATTGATGGATCCATTTGTGGCTACGACTCACTTCACCATCTCCTTAGTGCCAATCTCAAACCCCATCTATTTCAGGTCTTTCTCTCAATTTTTATTATTTTGTTTTCCTGGGAACTTTAGTTTTGGGTCTTGAATTTATGTATTTGATTGATTCGTTAATGGGTTTTTGATCTTTTACTTGTTATGTTAACATTAGAGCTATGAATTCTGTGAAAGTCAACGAAGTTCGGTATGAACTGAACTTTCCATTAAAGTATATTTATTTATTTATTTTTTAGGTGCGTTAGCATGATGATTTATATTTTAGATATGGGTTTTGATTTGTGTCTCATGGGTATGTATAAATATGCACGAAGTAGGTACCTACCTGTGAAATGTCATAGCAACTTCGATAATCTTGGCTTAGCTGTTTTTGTTGTTTTCCTTTATTCCTAAAATAATTAGAACCTTTGAAATCTTTGGGTGTATCACTGATGCTTTCATGATAAAGGTTTTGATGTTTGGGATGTCAAAATTCCCTGATCAACTCGGGGGTCCGGGACCAGTGCCTAGTTTTTAAATCTAATTTATGTGATATTTGTTGAACAGAGAATTTTAATTTTTCTTTTTTTATGAGAGAAAGCGTGATAACTTTTTACAAAATTGGACAGAAGATTTTAGATTCCTTTTAATTACCTGATTGAGTAATGTTGGGGTGAAGCTGTGTCAGTAATAAGAAAAATGAATTTCAGACTTTGCGTACTTGTGAAGGCAAATATGCTTATGGCAATACGCTTGCATCTTTTGGGTTTAGGCTTTAATATTTGTAGATGGTGGCGTAGTTTACAGATGATAGTAGGGTTTGTTGATTTTTGTTGTGTTAAGTTGTTTGACTGTTCTTATAAATTTATATCTGTTGTTTATGACAACAGTCGTATTAAAGTACACTCATTATGAAACGACTGTCATTCTGAATGAAGGTCATAAAACGAGAGATGCATTTGTTGTTTAAGTCATCAATTCTGTTTGATAACGTTTGTGCATGGGACAATCATTGTTTGGTGTCATCTGTGTGCATGCATGTTGTAGTGGAGGTTGCTTAATCATAAGATTCACTTTTTTCAGGATGTCAGTCGCTTGCTTTTGGGACTCAATTGTGGTATGGCACTTGAAACTGTTGTGCTCTCAGAATCTACTAAAGCTCTCTCTTCAAAACATAATTTTGATCTCCAGGTGCGCGTCTCATTTTGTTATGGTAGTACCTTGTTGTGGTGTGTTTGAGTTAAGTTTATAAGATTTAATTGGAGTGCATAAGATAGTTCCAGTGCAGTGTGAACCAAGATAGTTATGTGATAATTACTTTGACTTTGCCCTGAAAAATTTAACCGAATTTATACAGGAAAAGTATGTTCAGAAAGAAGTACATATGTTCAGAAAGAATTACACACATATGAACTTTATTTAACTGATGTGAGTGTTTCACAAGTTTGGTTTTGTCCAGTCTGGAAGTTCCAATTCTCTGTGGATTCTCTCGTACCAGTCAGGAAGAAGTACACTTCCTAAATTCTAGAAGCTGGGGCCCATTGGTTGAAGCTGATTTCATTTTTATAAAATTTTTTCTGAAACCATTTCGACATTGTTCTATGCTTATTGTCTTGGCCTTTTCATTCCTATGCTAGTATAGATTATGATTACTATTCTTTTCTGAACTCATCTATAATTTCCACCAGGCTTTCTCCTTTCTTGCTGATAAAGAGTTACTGAGAGAACCTCGAGTGGTTAGGGTTGGTCTTATTCAAAACTCTATAGTTCTTCCAACTACTGCCTCCTTTTTGGACCAAAAGAGGGCTATCTTTCAGAAGTTAAAGTCGATAATTGATGCTGCAGGCGCTTCTGGAGTCAACATATTATGCTTACAGGTAGGTCATGCCTTCATGTGGCTTTGTAGTGAAATATATTTTAATGACAGTCTATCCGATTCTTTTAAAAGTATCTAAACCTGTATAAACTTTAATTCAGGAAGCTTGGACGATGCCCTTTGCCTTTTGTACGCGGGAGAAGAGATGGTGTGAGTTTGCTGAACCTGTTGATGGGGAATCAACGCAGTTTCTTCAAGATCTTGCTAGAAAATATAACATGGTTATTGTTAGTCCTATTCTTGAGAGGGATATTAATCATGGAGAGACTCTTTGGAATACTGCTGTCATAATTGGCAATCGTGGCAACATAATTGGCAAGCATCGGAAGGTAAACAGAGTAGTCCATCTACTTCTGACCTGTTTGGCTTTGTGATATTTGCATTTTTCTCTATTGAAATCATAATTACGTTACTATTGAGCAGAACCATATTCCAAGAGTTGGAGATTTCAATGAGAGCACTTATTACATGGAAGGAAATACTGGACATCCTGTGTTCGAGACAGCTTATGGGAAGATTGCTGTAAATATATGTTATGGGAGGCACCACCCTTTGAATTGGTTAGCTTTTGGCTTGAATGGTGCAGAGATTGTTTTCAACCCTTCTGCTACGGTTGGTGAACTCAGCGAACCGATGTGGCCCATTGAGGTGGGTGAATTTTTTTTTAGCTAGTTTCTTTGTGTCCGTGATTTATTTATTTATTTCCTTAAACTCTGTAAAATCACGTCGTTATTTCAAAGCCTTCTGGCCATGGCCCTTTAGTCTTTTAATAATTCTCTCATTTGAATCTTCAATTTTGCAAATGGATTATGATGCAACAACCACTGCATATTTTTTGAATGTTAGTGAAAACCAAGACCTAAAATTGTGGACTATAAATGAGAAACGGCACCGTTTTGGTCACAGGTAAATCTTCATCATTAAAGTTTCTTATTTTGGTTTGTAACTAAAAATTTCATAAATGTTGCACGCTGAGATATGTGGCCATTTGAAGAATTTCTGGATGTGGCTTCTGTCGTGACGGTGGATTTTGTTTCAAATGTTTTATTGTGTGATCGTCAGCTTTCTTTGTGGTCTCTTATAAGTTCATAGTTTGTGCTAGTTGTGCACTTATTCAGCCTAGTAATCGTACATTGTCAAGAACGACTCTTGAATAATCAGTCGATACTACAATTAAGGACTACAAACTTAACCACTCTTAAATTTTTAACACCAAAAACCATTCCTCATCTCCAGCTTGCTTTTCCTCCTAGTATTTACTTTCAAAAATGGATATTGTTTAAATAATTTGGTTCAGGGATAAAATGCAGATGAATACATTTCATGTCTCATAGTGCTTATATCTACTCTACCCGTAGACATGGAGATGGAGTATGGCTACCAATGAAACATAGTTATTTCCCAACACTAGAGCAGCACAACCTAATACAGTGGATGGCTTTGATGTTATGGAATTCATGGATTTTTTCACGGTGGAGGGGCAATGATTATAAGGGTTTTAAGCGTAATAAGTCAATGGAATGATTTTTGAAAAATAAAAAAAAGGGGGAATAAAAAGAGAGAAGTAAAAGCTTTGAATATTATGTTTTAATGTATACTCTCATAGTACTTAGCTATTTCTTGCACTAGTTTCCGTTTTTTATGTTGCTTCACAGCAATCAGTTGATATGTTATTTGATAATGTTGTAGGCCCGTAATGCTGCAATAGCAAACAGTTACTTTGTTGGGTCAATCAACCGTGTTGGGACTGAGACTTTCCCCAATCCATTCACTTCAGGTGATGGAAAGCCACAACATGCCGATTTCGGGCACTTCTATGGTTCAAGTCATTTCTCAGCCCCAGATGCTTCATGTACTCCGTCTCTTTCACGCCACAGGGATGGATTATTGATCTCGGACATGGACCTGAACCTCTGCAGGCAACTGAAAGACAAGTGGGGATTTCGAATGACTGCTAGGTATGAGTTGTATGCAGAGATGCTTGCTAATTACTTGAAACCAGACTTTGAACCTCAGGTCATCTCTGATCCATTGTTGCATAAAAAGTCGTAAGTTTTAGTTGCTGATTACCAGATTGGAATATGAATGATGCAACTGAAGTAATGTTCTGTGGAAGTGGATCGATTTCTCAATTAAAGGGAAATAAGAACGACTCTTTAACTTTTCAATCAATGCAATGGAATAAGGATAAAAAAGGAATAAAGGAAATTAAACCAGCTTGGTTATGGTTTCTCTGATTCAAATGCACAAATGCATGAGCAATTCTTGACGTGGCTCGGTTTAATACTCGCTTTATTTGCCAGTTTATGCTATATGCTTCTTGTTGATATTTTCCTTGAATGAAACTAAAAATTTCTGGCTTTCTGCATGGTAGCATTCTCGTCATGCTTCTTATCCTTTCATAGTTTGGTTCCACTTTCCAATGTTTAGGCTCTTGCTCAGTTGGGTGGTGGCTCGAATGAAATGGAAGGGGATTTTCTGGCCAAGTGTTATAATGGCATATTCTGGGTTGGTATTATCCAGTTGTGGAGTGTTTTTGGGCAGAACATTATGGATACAATTCTTTTTTTTCCTTTCGGTAATCATCGTAGTACAATAGGTGATTCGTTAGATAGGCAATAACATTATGGATACTCACCATAGTTGTTTCTAGGCTGGCTTATAGTCTTAGGTTCTTTTCTGTCGTAGAGTGAGTTGTTTATGTGGACGTGATGATCAATTTGACAAAAGTTCATATGTACATATACGTATATGTATATACGTATATATATGAATCATTATTCAGTAGGTATTTTTTTTATATGAATCATTATTCAGTAGGTATTTTTTTTTTTTACCTTTGCCGTAGTGTATTTTAGGAAATACACACCTCTTAATAATTTTTTGATGAATATACCTTTTTTAAGTTATAAATTATTTTAAATATAAAAATGCTCGTAACATTTATCTTATCAGGGATCCACATTCCAACTTGACATGAGAGGTTGAGTGGCTAGAACTTTGTCTAGCGTCTCTCGACACCATTTTCTAGTACAAAACTCAAAATATGTGTGTCTCTCTCTCTCTATATATATATATATGTTTTTTTTTCTAGTTGTTAGACATCTTGTCTAGTACCGCTCGACATCATTTCTAGCTCTCTTGATACTCTATCCGATGCTAAACACTCAAATGTACTTTTTTTTATTTGTCAAGTTCTTAGACACCTTGTTTAGCTCTTGATACCTTGTCTAGAGCTCTTGACCTAAGGTTATATAAGTTTGGTTGTACTTCTGTTTTTTAAAAGGAATGTATTTCATCTAAAAAGATATTGTGAGGGGTCTATTTCCCTCTTTTTTTTTTTTCTTTTTAATTGTTGGATCAAATAATAATAATAAATGTATATTATTTAATATTTTTTTCCTCTTTATCTTTTATCATAAAAAGACGTGCATTTTTTTTTTTTTAACAAAATCTTGCATTTTTAGAAATATCATAGTTAAATGGGTAAATATCACCTATGGTTCCCATTCATTTACAAAAGTATCACTTACATCTTTATTCTTTTCTTAGTAGCACTTAAATCTCTAAATTTTTCTTTGTAGCACTTAAATCTCTAAATTTTCTATTTTTGTCTCATTGAAGTCCCTAATAACTGACGTTAAATCAGCATGTGTGTCGCACATGACCAGAAATTGAGGGGCATAAGCTGGAATGTGAATCCATCTTCCTCACCTTCATTGTGTAAAATTTGGGACAACTACTTACAAAAAGTTTAATGTACTGATTTCAGTTTGCTGTACGAGCCCATCTAGTTAGGTATTGGGTCATTCATTAAATATAAATGGGATATAAGAGAAATAGATATCGACATAAGCATTGAGGGAAATTGACATGGATAGAATTAATTTGGTACAAAATGACTTTTTTAGTAATCTTTTTCAAATTAACATTTTTAGTAGTGTCACAAATTGTGTGACAAAGGATCACATAATTTGTGATTATAAAATTATGATTTTTCTAAGACTGATAATAGTTACAAATCGTGTGATCTTTTGTCACACAAAATAACAAAACACTAAAACATTATTAGAAAAGTCATTTTTTTAAAACACTTCTAGAAAAGTCATTTCAGCTAAAATTACTATTATGTATGTCAATTTCTAAAGCATTTAAAGCAAGAACAAACACGAATAAAAGCCTGCAAGAGTACTTTAAGCCAGAACTATGGTCATCAATGAGCCATTTACTTGTTTATGATCCGTCTACATACCCAAAAAAAAAAAAAAATTCTCTTCTTTTTCTTTCTCAGCCAAAAGAATTCTTTGAATTGCCTTTGCCTCAAGTTTTAATAATTATGTTGGGGGATTTTAAGAGGACATCAATCAAGGTTTGTACAATAGGTTTTTACCAAGGAATTAACATGCAGAAATATCAGACACCAAAAGCGAAGTAAGATTATTATAGTCGTTAATGTTTTTTGTAATGTTCTAAAAGTCTGTCCTCTATTATTTTTTCCCCCCCTCAATCATCTCTCTATAAAAATTCTTAATCAAAATATTAAAATTGAAAATTAACGCACTGTTGAATAATAATAATTGGTTGAGAGGTAATAAAATATTATGGCTAAAAAAATGATTGCGTCATGTTTTAACTGAAGAAGAAGACGAAACGAACTCAGCTTTTAATTTCCAGCTTATGCCCCTCAACTTTCTAGTCATGTGCATCACGCAGGCTGATTTAACATTAAAAAGGAACGAAACTGCTATTAGGGAGTTCAATGATACGAATTTACGAAAAGAGAAAGTTTGAGGATTTAAGTGCTAAAAAAAAAAAAAAAACAAACAAGGACCTAAGTGATACTTTTGTGAATGGTTGGGGACCTAGGCGATATTTACGCTAGTAAAATTTAACACCTATCAAATCTATTCCTTCACAATCAACTAAATCGGGGAAAATAGAATAAAAAATAAAAAAATGACAGAACTTCCCTTAAGGAACATGACACCTATCACATCTAATCCCTCCACTATTTAAAAATTTTTTTATCGACTTAATATATAATTTATTCGCAAGTATTTCTTTTTTTTTTCCTTCTAATTTTTATGAAAAAGATAATTCACAAATATTACCCAATTTTAGGTAACAAATAGGGATGTCAATTTCACCGAATAAGGCAGTGTACCGTGGTGCACCGGCGCGAACGGAGCAGATTTTCACTGTTATAAACGGTGCGGGACATGGGGTGAAAATTCTCCGATTAATATTTTATGGGGCGGGACGAGCTTGGGATTGAATGCCCCGCCCCGATTAAGTATAGATTATTTTTTAAATTTACTTTTATATATATACTAATAATTCAACTTTAAATTCCAAAAAAAAAAAAAAATCCTAATAATATATATAGTCATATACTAATACAATTAGGGTTCATAATATGCCACACTCAGTTTTTTACGATATTTGTTATCTTTTCTCTCTCTGCCTCTTCCGTTCATTCTAGAGTTTTTGATGGATTAAATTCAATTTTTTTTTTTGATGTATTTAGACTTCTAAGGATTTAAGCTAACATAGAAAATTTTTAACGGACTTAATAGGGACACCGATAAACCAATAGAGAAACCGTTCCTGACGGAGATTCTCCGAAACTGCTCCGCAACAGATTAAATAGTAAATGATACGGGGATGGTATTGTGAAATAATAACGGGGATGGGGGATGGTTAATATAAAACTAGTCCTGCTCCGCCCTGTTGACATTCCTAGTAACAAAGTAATGCCACGTTTTCATGATTTAATTTCATGATTTGGAATCACACATAGAAATTGGCTGAGAAGTAGCCGATTACGGAAAAAGATAGTATAAATAGAACACACGATTATATTAAGAAACTAATCAAATTACAAACAAAATGAAATAATTAACTATCAGAACCACAGATCACCCAGAGTCTTCCGCTTTATTTCAGAAGCTTCATGTAAGCAATATTCCATTGTTGGCGACTTCTGAGGCTTGAATGTTTTGAACTCTTCACGATTCTGCTCACACTTTTGTAATTCAACTTTCGATGTTGCAATCCCGAGGTCTAGCTTTTCACTGACCTCTTTTTCCCATCTAACTGCTTTAAAACCCAAATAGGCATGCGCAAACTTTGTCATTAAAGAACCACTGTATCGTCCCATATTGAAGCCTGTAACCTGTTGAATGCCAAGTAAGTAAAAATGCCACTGCTTAAGATGATCCATAGTGACGTCTTCAACCTTAGTTCTACACATTTTGTCAATTACTATTGATAGTAATGTTGAACCCACGCTCCTCATTCCATCTGTCAAACCTGAACGGCCACGAAGATCATCATGATGTCCGTGCTTGAGAAGCAATGTTTTGAAAATAGGGGCCAATGTCTTGGGTATCATAACCTTGTAATTACCACGATTTATAATATCTGACACCTCCACAACCTCTTGCCTTAAATACTTTTCTTCTACTTTTAATCCTCCTTCTTCACCTCTGTAAAACCTAATCTCTTTGCTGAGGTTGTCAATACTATCAATGTCAATTTGGAGAAATTGCTTAAGTCTATCAAAATCATCAATAGATCCTAATTCATCAAATTGAGAATTCAATTCTCTATATTCATCGTGTATTCTTTTACATAAAACAATATCATATCTGCTGAAGGGATGAATTAGAGTCTCCTTTTGATGCTGAGAGAGGGTATCCATGATGTCCCTAAGAGTAAGGGTCATTCTTTTTGTCTGATATTTTTCATCTCTTAACTGATCTCTGCCCAACTTCCATCGGTGTTCTCCCAACGCCCACAGCTCCATTTCATTACTTGTATCTGCGTCTTTCTTGTTAATTACCTTCATTATCTGAATATGCATATATCACAATAAAACCATATTATGCAACTTTTATATATAAAATATGTATATATCGAATGGTTTATACATATAAATATATATAATCAAACCAATGAAACTAATATATAAATAAGGTCAACAAAGTTATATTAATTAGCTAGGTGTGTATTACGCATAGGGACAAAATTATTAATTTTTAAGAAGTAGTGGAATTAAAACAGAATGGATCGAAAAAGCACCATTAAATATATTAATAATGCATTTACTAGTTTTTAATATGAAAAAATCAGAAAATAATAAGGAAAGGAATACTCAATTCCCCCGTCTATAGTTAATTAATTTAATTTAGCGATAGGGATCAAATAATTTCCTAACTTCTTAACCCTTCAGTAAACACTTCAATAGTAATGGTGCGATTTATTATTATTATTATTATTATTTTAAAACTTTTGCGCCAAGATATTTTGTTTACAATTAAATACTAAAAGCATATCTGCTTAGATCCGTTTTTTTTTTAAACAATGTATATATACCCTTTCAAATTTTAAGGCTTCAAAAATCTATCCCATATATAACAATAAAAAAGAAAAATATAAAACTTAGATGACGACATCGCATTCATGTGTTTTATAGCTATCGTGTACTACCTTGTGACAACTTCTTGATTAAAATAAATAAATAAATAATTTTTTTTTAAAAAAAGAAAAAGAAAAAGAGAGAAAGCTTGTGACAGCTTCATATGCTCAGAAATCTTTAACTTTGGGGAAGTAATTACTAAGAATAGATACTTGAAGTTAATTAATATAAAAAACAAAGATTGGAATCAATTAATTTCCGAATAATTAGAAAGGATGTATGTATACTAGTGCAATTTTCAAACATATGCAAAACATTATTAGATGATTAGAATATAAGTTATTATGAGCCAAAGATTTGCATACCTCATGTTTCAAACAATGTATGTGAGCAACATATTTGCATTCTTCACAGTGATAAACACGAAATTGTGAATCCCTTTCCTTTTCACATACGTCGCAATAATATTGGTCAAAATCATCTTCGGTGGCAGAATTGTCAACGAGAATCAAAGGGTGTAAATGGTAGTCACATGTCACGACTGATGGCAATGGGCCGCAAAGGAAATGGAGGTTGAAATCACATTCCATGCAACGAAAGAAAGAGGATTTAGTGAGGCCAACTTCCTCAGGGATGATGATTGGATTAAACCGTTCCTTATAGGATTTTTGACAAGCATCGCATTGAATGTCCCACGATGCTTTCACGTTCTCTACTAGTAAAAGTGAGTGATCATGACTTGGACACTCCACAATAATCATATGATCAGAAGCACATTCTATGCACAAGTTAAAATCACACCCATTTTCCTCACTACAACTGAAAATGAGCCAATATCCTTTCTTGCGACAGGAACGACAGGATTGAGACTGATCACTTACTTGAAGCGTGAGAAGGTGGTGTGGATGCAAAGGATGCTGAATTTTCTGCGGCCACTCCGCACACGATCTATGGAGAAAATTCTGACATGTTGCGGAGGTGCAAGAATATGCTGGACCCGACCATCGTGATTGACACGCAAAGCAATTAGCTTGGCCTTTTCTACTATCATCATCATCCGCGACCAAACTCATCGGATGCTCGTGGCAAACGTACCGAGCGACGTCTCCTTCGAATTTGATGGCCGGCAGTGGGATTAGAGCGCATGATGTGTGCATGTAGAGAGAGCATTGGTTGCATGCGTAAGCCAAAGTTTCATGGCTTTGAAAAGTCTCGTCGCAGAAATAGCAAGTAGTGATGGTGGTAGTACTTGTGTCATTGGATGATGATCTGATGTTAAGTAGAGTGAGAGGTTGGTGGTGAAGGGGATGCAATGAGTGATCGGTGTGTTGCGGCAGCAGCTCACCACAAGATTTGTGCATGTAAGTGTTGCAACACCAGCACTCATATCCGATTCCACGGATTGAAAGACCGCACACCCTACAGGGTAAATCGAAAATATCATCATTTAGGAAAAAAAAATGCGAGCTATTAAGTTTGTGACTGAAATGGTAATAATTTTCTTCCATTATGCATAACCGTATGATCTAGTTCTTAATTGGACTTCTATTTATATTTAATGATACTTCCTTGAAGTTTCTCTCTCCAACGTTACTAAACATAATAATCAGTAAACACCTTACATATTAAAAAATAATTTTGTAAAAGTTCAGAGAGTACTTTTGCGAATATCACCGTTGTAAAAGTAAAAATGACTTTGTAAATGACAAACATAATAATCAATAAACACCTTACTTATTTCAACTTACTTATTTCAAATACTCTACAGACGGTTAGCTACTGTAAAAGTTGATTAGGTCCTGTCAATTAATCCTTTTACGTTTCCACAAATTTTAAGGGATTTTCGTTTTTATTAATAAATTTGAGTAAACTTTGTTCAGTTAAATATACAATTTTTTTTTTTTTTTATAAATTGTTTGGAGGGGAAAGTTATGTACAATCTTCATTAATTATTTCTTATTATGCCCCTAATTTTTTCTAAATAACATCTCCATTTTATTTTGTCTTTTTTTTTTTTATCAGCGCCTTCCTTCCATCATTTTATTTATTTATTTATTTTTTTTTTGCAATGAATAAATTACTAGAGTGAGAAGTATGGAGAGGAAGAGAAGAAATAAAGATGACATTAGACTCATCCACATTAAAGTGACTATACATTATATTTCTTATAGAATGGGATAGGGCCAAACTTTATAATACACCCAAATTAAAAGTAAACTTCTGAAAGTACTTATGGTTCTAATATAAAAATAAATTTCAAGTTTGGGGACATGAAATATAGATTAGGGTTGTAATGAGCATAATTTGAACTGTAAACATTAGTTAGATAATTTTTAAAGTCAATATAAGTATCAAGTAATAAAGCCTAAGGAAATTGGGAATGCATTTTTGCTAAGGCTAGTAAGAAGTTTTTATCACATTCGCAATGGAGAATTTTTCCTTTTTCTTTTTTTTTTTATTTTTATTTTTTGCTAGTAAAGAAATTGTTAATCAAACAAATTGATTAAAGTCAAATGAAAACGGAATTTCTTACTACAAACCTACTTTATGACAACACGAAAAGGATAATTCCTATATAAAATTCCTCTTCTATTCTTTTTCTATGCATTAAAGATAAAAGATAATTTGTACCGAACCTCAATAGAAAAATATAATTCCAATTGGAATCCTCTTTTATTATTTTCTCTTTCATAAAGATAACTCAAAGGTTAAAAATATCAAATAAATAGATTATTCCTAGCTTCCACTGGAAGCCTAAAAATATCAAATAAATAGATTAATTAATGAGATTGCTTCTTATAGGGAAGAAAAAAAATTATTTGGCTAAAATAAATTCATGGATAATAACAAAGTAGAAACTTGAAAGAAAGAAGAAATTAAAAACGCTCATTGGCAAATCCCTTGCTTTTTGTATTATCTTTCTTAAAGATAAAAACAATTTATTCTTAACCTGAGCTGAAAATTTAAATCGTAACAAACAAGATTTTTCTTTTTTAGATTTTTATTTTCGCTTTATATTCTTTTTGGGATAACGAAGCATTTTCTTACATTTGCCAAATCAATGTTCAACAATCCACCCACATATTAAAGAAGTGCTTCTCTCCTTTCTTCCTTTTAAATATCTTAAATGAGTAATACACAACAAATAGGAATTCTTTGCAAAATACACATTTGCTATAGTGTATTTGAGGAAATACACTTTTTTAAGTTTTAAATTATTTTAAATATAAAAATGCCCCTATTACTTATCTCATCAAGGGTCTATATTCCGGCTAGATAAAGGAGGTCGAGTTGCTAAACACCTTGTCTAGTGCATCTTAACATACTGTCTAGCGCTCTCGACACCATTTTCAAGTGCAAAACTCAAAATTTTTCTTTTTCTTTCGAGTCGCTAGACGCCTTGTCTAGTGCTGCTAGACAACCGGTCTAGCGTAGCTCAACATCATGTCTAGCACTCTCGACACATTGTCTAGTACTAAATACTCAAATGTACCCATTTTTTTCCCTGTCAAGTTCTTAGATCCTTGTTTATCTCTCGACACCCTTATCTAGCAATCTCGACTCAAGAGTATATAAGTATTTTTATACCTTCGTTTTTTAAAACAGATGTATTTCATCTAGCTAATTACTATTGAAAGGAGTATATTTTCTAAAACGTATTATTAAAAGGTATATTTCATCTAATTTTCCTAACAGAATATATATATATATATGTTTGCTCACTTTTTTATAGATAATTAAAATCCCTGTTGGTGTTATAATGATTTCATCGGCATCAACACTAGAAAACTTTCAATTAATTATTACCCTCTCTATGTTAAAAAAAAGCTGAACAGTATTACGATTTTTTTTTTTTTATAAGTATGAAAAAACCTGGTAAAATACTTTACAAATTTCAGTCTCTGATATGTTTCAACATATCTAATTAGATCTAATGATTTTTGTGTCTACTAATGCAGAATCAAAACACATCAAAACATAGTACTTAGTAAATGATATATGTGAAAATATGGCTTTTATATTTAATATTTTGACAGTCAGAAAAGTTATCCTGAAAGAGAAAGGTAATCACACGGAGAATCGGGTTTATCTCAACATTCTATACGGGTATCACGATAGAAAAGAAAATTTTTTTGAAGGATCAAAATTTGACAAGACATTCTATATATATGTCATAATGATTAGGAAACCACGTGAAGACTTGATAATTTATACACGTAGTCTTTGCTGTAATGTAAAGGATACGGATTTCTTTCTTGTAATTAAGTGAAGAGATCAATAGGCTTAATTACAATTAGAAAAATGGATGGAGAGTCTTTATGGGTCATCTATGTAATCAGGTAATCAAGGAGAGATAGGAGGAGAGTTTCCTGGTCCAGAAAAAGGGCGAACCTTTTTGGTATAATTCTATAAGTAGGTGTGTAACAGAACCAACATCCAACCATCAGAATATATCTCACGATATAGCGTGCAAGGAGCCTCCTCTAGAGAGATAGAGAAACGAATTGTATTCTCTGGTAATTACGTAGAGAATAAAAAAATACAGATAGAGGTGGAGAGAAAAGAGTGAGTGTTAAACACTAGGGTCTGCTTGATTCTTTCTGGGTTCTTGTAAAGAGACTTCTTCTTTGAGTAAGCAGACAAAGAAGAAGGATGGGCAGAGAAAATTGATGAGTAGAGAGAGAGTGACATACTTAGTACTATCATAATTTTTTCTGGAGAAATTGTTGCGAGAGAATTGCTTTGAATCTGTGTATGGCTGAACTACTATAATTATTGGTATCTTATTTATTGCTTTATTGGTGGAGTCTTAAGTATGTGATTCTGTGATATTGATCTGTCTGGTATTCCGAATGTTTTGTCATGCCTGGTATTTGTTTGACCTTTTCGCTGAGTCCATTCAATTTTTTTATCCTCAACAATATAAAACTTACTATAATAATGTATCTTGATTATTTACTAATATAACAAAATATAATGATTTTAATACCATTAACAAGATACTAAATTGTTTAATATTATGATATATAAGACAAACTAAAACTCAGCAGTACTGATCAATTTAGATAAATAGTATAAAATGTAATCAACCGTAGACTTGTTTTTATGTTAAAAATGTAACATTAATAACATTTTTATGTTTTTATTTGCTTCTCGGAATAGTCTACAAGTGAACCTTATTGAGTATGATGCTTTCCGGATGGTTTAAGATTTGTACTCTTCTTTCGAGTTAGCAGATAATGCTCTTTTATTGACGGATGTTAAGAATTTACTTTTTTGTGCTAATTGTGGTATGTGTCGCTTTATTCCTCGGTGTGGGTTTACAATGGACTTTTGCTTTGTCTATTACTAGTTCCTTGTACTGGACAGATTGTTCTCCTATTTTTATTTCTTCGTCGGTTATTGACGATTTGCCTTAATAATATTTCTGTGCCCGTTGTTGCGGGCTTTTTACCTCAAAAAGAAAAAAAAGCATTTGTCTGGTATGTAATAATAATTATAATTCTATTCTTTGAAAAGAAAAAGAAAATAAAAGCAAAATCATGGCTAATTCAATCAACTATAGACGTGGTATATATATATATATATTTATTTCTTTAAATAGTAGTAATTCTGAGTACGTAAATGGTACATTGATTACGGTTGTAAGGACAAACATAAATTAAAGTATAAACATTAATTTGCCACATATTTTTTAAAATTAATATGTGTCAGTTAAAATAGAGGGAAATTGGCACTACATTTTCTTTTTTTTTGGTGGGGCTAATAAGTAATTTTCATATCATTTCATTTGCAACTAAGAGATGTTTCCCTAGTTGAGAAATTGTTAGACAACAAATTGATTTGAGTTAGAGAACTAATTAATTAACAAAAATAATTTAGGTTGAATAAAGAAATTTCAAACTATAAAAAAGTTCATGACGACACTGAAAGAATAATTCCCCTTAGAATCCTCCCTTTTTCTTTTCTAATTGTTAACGGCAATAGAATAAATTATACCAAGCTTTAGTAGAATAAGATAATTCCAATTGCAATATTCCTCTCTTTCATAAAGATGACTTACAAATTATTCCCAAGTTTAGCTGAAAAACATAAATTTAAGTAGGTGGCCTGAGTGACAAGAAAAGGATAGTTCTCATTCCACTTTTATTTTTCTTTCTAGTTTCACTTTTGTTTCTAAAAGTATATATATACCTCTTATAACAATATTGTTTTACCCTTTTTTTTAATTAATGATTATTCGTTCTAAAGTCTAAACTTAAGGCTGACGAGTAGTTACAAAAGAAGTATTGCTCTGATTTTGTCCCTTCCTCTTTTTATGTATATAGCCAATTGTATACAACTAGGTAGAAAAAATTCTGTTGTCTCATATCAATTTACTTAGTTGTCTTGTTACAGACTACTCAATTACTTATTGAGATATTAATTAAACTATACACAATTTTATCATTCTCAAAGTCCCTAAATAAAGACATTAATAATGCAATAAGTTACATATGTTTACAGAAAAGATGAAATCTCTAATTGCTAAATCGAATATATTGCTCTCTCCCATTGACTTCTTTCTTTTGTCCAATACTTCCTTGAGCAAACAATACAAAATTACTTCTCCTGAGAAACGTAGCAAGATTTCCAGTTACACTCAATGATTAATTTATAACCAACGAAAAAAAAAAATTGGGTTGAATGATGAATATACGTTGAAGTACAAAATATTAGCAATCATTTAGTTCTCCTGGAAAAAAAAAAAGGAGAATTAGCTTTAGTATGGATTAAAGTTTTATTTATAATTTAATTATTTAATACGACGTTAAAACTAATGGGGTGTGTGACTCAAAAAAACAAAAACAAAAATTAATGGAGTATGGAATAATCATTAAAATATTAGCAATCATTTAATTCTTCTTAATAAAAAGTCTTATATTTGGAAAAAAAAAAAAAAAATCCAACGCATGTAGAATGTTAGTGTAGTATGTGTTCATGTTAGTTTTTAATTTAACTAGCCTAAATATGACTTAAATTTTATATAGAATTTATTATCCAATGCATAATAAAATTAATAAGGTATAGAATGAGAATCAAAATATTAAAAATAAATCAATAGAATTAAATTACTTGAGAATAATTTTTTCATCTTGTTTTTCCTTTAGTTACGGTTCTTTCAATTTCTTTTTCAAAAAAATCTCATGCTCATTTAGGCTATGTTTGGTAAGAGGGAAAAGGGAGAGGAAAGAAAGTGTAGGAGGGAAAAGTGGAAAGAAAAGAGAAAATATGGTTGTTTGGTAGGAAGGAAAAGAGAAAAGAAAGGAAAAAAAGAAGGGAAAAGGGGATAGAAAAATAAAAGGTGGGACCCACAAAAATTTTTCCTTCCAAAATGGGGAGAAAATGAGAAGAGAAAGGAATTTAGTTAATGAAAATACTTAGTTTACTAATGTACTCTCACATGTTAACTTTTAAAATAATAATATATAGGGCAAAATGGTTATTTAAAAAAAATCAATTTTCTTTCCTCTCTATATACCAAACAACTATGGAGGAAAATTACTATCTTTTCCATCCCACATATTTTTTTTCTTCCTAATTTTTTTTCCCTCCTATTTTTTTTTCCTCTCTACCAAACAGAGCCTTAAAGTTCCTTATAAATGTGGTTAAAAAAAGTGCCTATATAGATATCAACCAAAAGAAAAAAAAAATGCTACAGGATATGTATTTTGTTTTACTTAATTTATAGAGGGTGTATTCTTTTCTTGGATACATATCCTCTATAAATTGGGCAAAACAAAATGCATATCTCTCTTCTAGATATGTGAATACTTGGACCAAAGTAGATCTATATTGGAATCCATTAAAATTTTCTAATTTTTTACCTCCGTTTTGAACGAAAACGATAACCCCAACTCTTTTTTTTTATTTTTTAAATAATAATTTCCCTCTATTTCTAATTTTGTCCTTGCTGAGATAAGCACATTTTGGGCAAGTGCTAATTGACAACAATTTTGAATAGAAAAGATTAAAAGTGATTAACATGAAACAAAAATATAATAATGAGGAACTAAAAGTTACAAATAAAAGAATAAGAATTTAACAATTAAAAAAAAACTAATATAAACATTTGTTTTCTAATAAATCTAATATTAGGGGACTTCAGGGGATTTTGCTTTAATATTAGGGAACTTCAGTAGGTTTTGTTATAAAAAATTGAGCTTAAGATTAATTTTACTAAATTATTTTGAGTTCAAGGGGTTTTGTTCTAAAAAATTGAGTTCATTGTTAAATATAATGAATTATTCCGAGTTCAGAGGGTTTTGGTAATAAAAAGCCTAAAATAAATATATAATATAAGCATCCTTATAAACAATATTATATATTTGAAAAAACTACAAATGAGAAGAACTAATTCGAAGAGGGAACTTCTTCTTGGTGTGTCTGAGGCATCTACATAAGAAGGTTGTGAGCAAGTTTTATTCCCTTTTAAGCTTTCCAATATGTTATTGGGAGATGACAGTTTTGCATCATAGTCATTATTGATTTTGGAGTTGGTGTCAATGAGCTCCACATATAGAGTTTTTCTACATTTGTTCTCTCCAACGTCAAAAAGATACCCAATAACACATTCATCATTCCGTAATGTAACATGGGGAACTTTCTCTAATGGACAAATATAAGATAAGTAACTTAGTTTAATTCTATGTTATTGTAGTCTACACTATAAGTCTCTCATATAATTTCATTACCAACTCAGAAAACTTAATAATAGATTTGTTAAAACCAAGAATAATAGTTTCTGGATTCTTTAGGAACCACTCGAAGACTCTTTATTCTCTTTCAGTCTCCATTATATTAAACATTTGTTATTATACGAGTCATTTTTACAATAAAAATTTAATATTACTATTGATAAATATTGGTAGTCACAAAATAGCCTATAAATATTTTTTAAAAGGTATTAAATATTAGTAAATAAAGTAGCTTGATTGGACCAATCGAGCGCTCAATTGGACCCGTTCGAGTTTTGTGTCTGTGGATACACAACTCAAATGGGTTCGGTCTAGCTCGAACGGAACCAGTCGAGCTATATGATTAGCTTTAGAACGAATCCAACTGAGCTCGATTGGAGTTCCAATCGAGTTAAATAGACTTTTATAAAGAACTCGAACGGACCCATTCGGGCTCGACTGGAAATTAATCGAGCGATATTATTCATCTTCTTCCTAAGCTCGTACTCCATGTGAAAAACTAAAATATAAGCTCAAATTGACACTGTTATTATTACCCCAAATTTTAGGAATGGTAGGAAACTCATATCAAAATGCTAAGAGAAGAGAAGAACAATGCAAGAGAAATTGCTTTTTTTGTTTTTTTTTCCTGGGTAAACTACTCGTATGGTGCTCAATTGCATTTTCTCTTTGTGTTGGGATTCTTTTTTGTTTTTTTTCTTTATATTTTAGTTTTTTATTCTTTTATTTTTTGCGTTAATGAACTAAGGGTATAATAGAAAATTTATAAGCTCCATTATTGTGGAGGTCATGCAACTAAATAATGTTTTTTAAAAGTTATGGACCAAATAAAAAATTCATTTAAAGTTATAAAACTGAATGGTCTCCAACTATCAGAACCACAGGTCACTCAGAGTCTTCCGCTTTATTTTAGAAGCTCCACGTAAGCACTTTTCCATTATTGACGACTTCTGAGGCTTGATTGTTTTGAACTCTTCACGATTTTTCTTGTATTTTTCCAATTCGGCTTCCAAAGTTGCAATCCTGAGGTAGATTTTCACGCATCTCTTTTTCAGATTTAACTGCTTTAAAGCCCAAATAGGCATACAATGCCTTTTCCAATAAAAAATTCATGTATTGAGACAGATCGAAGTCTATAATCTCTTGAATGCAATTTAGGTAAAAATACCATTATTTACGATGATTCATAGTGACGTCTTCAACCTTAGTTCTACACATTTTGTCTATCACTAGTGATAATAATGTTGAGCCCATGCTCCTCATTCCAACTGTCAAACCTGAACGGCCACGAAGAAAATAATGATGTCCATACTTCAGAAGCAATGTCTTGAAAATTGGGGCCAATGTCTTGGGTATCATAAACTTGTAATTATTACCACCACTTACAATATCTGACACCTCTATAACATCTTGCCTTAAATACTTTTCTTCTACTTTTAATGCTCCTTCTTCACCTCTGTAAAACCAAATCTCTTTGTTGAGGTTGTAAATACTACCAAAGTCAATTTGAATTTATCAATATCATCAATAGATCCTAATTCATCAAATCGAGAATTCAGTTCTCTGTAGTCATCATGTCTGATTCTCAATTGATCAATATTAATATAGTTGGCGAAGGGATGAATTAGAGTCTCCTTTTCATGCTGAGAGAGGGTATCCATGATATCCCTAAGAGTAAGGGTCATTCTTTTTGTATGATATTTTTCATCTCTTAACTGATCTCTGCCCAACTTCTATTGGTGTTCTCCCAACGCCCACAGCTCCACTTCATTACTAGTGCCTGTGTCTTTCTTATTTATTACCTTCATAATCTGTTATGTAAACATACAACACTTAACCTTGTCACTTTTATATGTGTATATACATAGTTAATCAAAGAAATGAAACTAAGATAATTAAGTAGAAAGTCAATTAGGTTTATTTATTGCAAGTGTAAGTGGAAGTAGATGAAAAAGCAACAAGAAATAGATTAATGATACATTTACAAATTTTTGAAGGATTGAAATAAATTAGAATCGAAATAACAGGAAAATGAATATATACTCGATCCCCCACTTCTATGGTTTATTAATTTAATTTACCAATTAGAATGTAGAACAGAAAGAATACAATTTAACTGATCATTTTTTAGGGAAAAGAATAATTTAGTCAATTATTGGCTAAAAAATCATATATAGAAAGAAGTAGCCATATGAATATCAGTTGAATGAGAAAGAGTCACGAATATGAATTTGGGTTGTGTTTCCTAACTCCTTGACTATGTCAGCAAACACTTTAATAGATATTGGGATAAAAGGAAAACTATTTCTTGTACTTTTGCGATATATAAAATACTCTTTTTACGTTTAAAAACAACATGCAAATCTAGTTAGATCTGTCTTCTATATATACCCTTAATAATTTTAAAGCTTCCAAAATCTATCCCATATATAATAATTTAATATATATATATATACCATATATGGATCATTGTTTTATAGTTGTGATGTATTAGCTAGTGATAACTTAATATGCGCCGAAATTGCCGAAATCTTTCAGTTCCGGATACTAATTACTAGGACTAGAAATTGGAAATCAAAATTGAGAACTATAAAAAGGATATACGCTTAAGTATACTTTTAACATATATTTTTAAGGAAAAAAAAGTATAACTTAACATATAATATATATATATATATATAGAGCACCAATCCAATAGGTACTTTTTTTAACCTATAGGTAATGTTTTGTTTAATTAAAAATCATCATATATGTCACGATTGGAAATCCAAGGCCGTGACTTTTAGTAATTTTATGTTGAAACAGTGGTAAATAGTGATTTTCTAAAATTCCAGGAAATCGAGTACTTGAAATTTTA
>JXTC01000025.1:925503-988993 GCA_002914845.1 Trema orientale | reverse complement strand
TAATTTAAAACAAAATAAGTTGAAAACTTGGTAATTGAACCCCTACCTCAATTGAGCATCCAAATAGTACTACGGAGCTACGGAGAAAGTTTGGCATTGTTTGGGTATCGTTTGGAGAGTCGGGCGTCATTTTCGAACCTTTTGATCAATAGGTTTGAAAACTCAATTTTCAATCGGAGCTTTAGATTGTGAAACGGACCTCACCACATGGTGTTCCTTTCGTCGAGACGATTCCGAGAAGCCCAAGATCGGGCCCTCACGTCGCGGGAATCGGCACCGGTGGCCGTTTTCCTCTGCGGAGCTTTTCTCCCCTCGCCAGTGATGGAGGCCGCAGATGGCGCTGCAACTCCGGCTAGAAGCTGCTGGAGGTGGCACGGCGTGATTCCCGATGGTGGCGCGGCGTGATTCGACCAGAAAATGGGTCGTCGGAGCTGATTGTGCGTCGAGCACAATGAAGAAGAAGAAAGAGTCGAGGAGCGCGTACCGGAGGTGAGGGAGAAACAGATTATGTAATCTGTTCTTTTTTTTTTTTTTTAGGTAAAAAGACAAAACTACCCCTCTAAAAATTGGGTTTTTACAATATATGTCTTTTATAGAGAGAAAAATTATTAAATAATATGCATTTAATAATGCTCCTACATCAGCAACAGCAAACAGATCTGTGATCACAATTTGCTTAGGAAGCACTAGTGCTGGACTGATTGTCACTGCAGGCAAGGATGGAGGTAAGTCATTTCTCTACCCTAAATTGTCACCCATTATTAAGTTAGGAATCTGGCACAAGTTTTCATGAGTTTTCTGTTACTTATGCATGTTTTGCAGCCAACAAGCCCCTTCCCCTTCCTAGTTGCCCCTGTCCCTATTTTTCTCTCTATATCTCTGTTTTTGGTCACATCTCAAGTCAGTAACACCCCTAGCGACCAAAAACTTAGTTTGTTGTTATAACCGAATCTTTCTTCATAGAACTCTCGATTCTTTTTTCTATGGTACTCTGAATAATCTATAAGAGAGTTATAATATGAATGTAGTGATCATCTGATCCTTTTCTTTTGTTAAATATTAGCTCTTGTGTGCTTGCACCTATTTTCTCGATTAATTTGTTGACAAGCATGCCAAAATAGAGGTGGTGGATTCTGTATTCCATAAAAAGCTTTTCATTTAGTCCGCCGGTAAGACAAAAATTTTGTGGTTCTTTGGCATCCAATTGTAACTTTACGAGCATCTTTGAACATTGTGTGCTTCTGCGAAGCGTTTTGCAAGAATCACCTATTATATATCTTATACTGTAAGAAGTTCTAAACTTTATTTGATATCCTTGGAAATGTTTTCTTTAAATAATTTTATCACATTTGTGGAATATGCTGGAAAATGGATGTTGGAAACGGGGGCCCTTGTTTTAACAGATGAAGGCCTTTGTTGCATAGACGAACTTGCTTATGTGCTATGCCCACGAGGTTTCTTAATGATAGAGCAACCAAAGCTTTTCAGTTCCCTTTGATCTTTCCAAAATATCAAGCTATTATCACTTCACTGGACAGCATGAGAGAACGTGACCGAGCGAACAGCAAACTATAAGTGTTGCGAAGGTAACATCCTTATTCGAAGAAAAACAAGAATTATAGGGGTTTTGTGGGATAGTGTCACGTATTGGGTTGCCCTATGGGTGGTTTTTAGTGATAATGACTTTAAAAATGTACTGTTTTCAGATTTGGTGAGGAAGTGGTGCCTTTTTCTGTTATTTGTGTTTGTGTGGATAATTATATCAACCGTGGTCTCTTTATTTGGGATATATTGTCCTTGACAGTTGCATTTTTCTCTTCTCTTTTCTATATTTAAATTATCATTTTTTATCCAAAAAGAATATATATATATATATGGGCACTAATTTAGTTGATTTTTTTTAACCTATTCATAGATATTATTTTGCTTAATTAAAATTCATCGTACACGTCTTTTCATTTTAAAAGGTGTAGAGAAAAAAATATTAAATAATAAATTTTTATTTTTTTTCCAACCACCCAAATTGTGGTAGTCATTGAATAATGATTTAACGACTATAATAATGTGCATGAAAAGACGTGCATCATTAACGTTATTTATCTCTTTTACTTTTTGCTATAAAAAGACGTACATATTAAATTTTAATTGGCTAACACGATACCTATATATAGATAAAAAAAAATATCTACGTGATTGGTGCCTTATATATATATGAGACTTCTCATTAGTTTTTTTTTTTTTTTTGTGATCATGAATAATTACAAAAAAAACATTGATATTAGTGTAATCGTTAATTAGAGATGATGAGTATTTGTAGTAACTTACTATAAAAGGTGTCTAACATATTGCCAATAGGAAAGATTCCATTTTGATTTTTTTTAAAAATAATTTTCAAATCTACATTCCACGATAGAATAATCAACTATTAATAGAAAAAAAAAAGAAGAAAAGAAATGGATTATTTCATATATATTGCATAATTAGAACCATCATCACCCAAAGTCTTCCGCTCTATTTTAGAAGCTTCATTTAAGCACTTTTCCAAGTAAAATGACTTCTTGAATGTTTTGAGCTCTTCACGATTCTGCTCACATCTTTGTAATTCAGCTTTCAATGTTGCAATCCTAAGGTCTAGCTTTTCACTGACCTCTTTTTCCGATCTTACTGCTTTAAAACCCAAATAGGCATGCACAAACTTTTAGCTTAAATAATCCCTGTATCGAGACAGATTGAAGCCTGTAATCTGTTGAATGCCTAGTAGGTAAAAATGGCATTGCTTAAGATAATTCATAGCGACATCTTCAACCTTAGTTCTACACATTTTGTCAATCACTATTGATAGTAATGTTGAGCCCATGCTCCTCATTCCATTTGTCAAACCTGAACGATCACGAAGATTATCATGATGTCCGTACTTGAGAAGTAATATTTTGAAAATAGGGGCCAATGTCTTGGGTATCATAACCTTGCAATGACCACCATTTATAATATCTGACACGTCCACAACCTTTTGCCCTAAACACTTTTCTTCTACTTCTAATCCTCCTCCTTCACCTCTGTAATACTGAATCTCTTTGTTGATCAGGTTGTAAATAGTACTACCAAAGTCAATTAGAAGAAATTGCTTAAGTCTATCAAAATCAACAACAGATCCTAATTCATCAAATTGAGAATTCAATTCTCTGTAGTCATCATGTCTGATTCTCAATTGATCAATATTAATATAGTTGGCGAAGGGATGAATTAGAGTCTCCTTTTCATGATGAGAGAGGGTATCCATGATGTCCCTAAGAGTAAGCGTCGTTCTTTTTGTCTGATATTTTTCATCTCTTAACTGATGAATTCTGCCCAACTTCCATCGTGTTCTCCCAATGCCCATAGCTCCACTTCATTACTTGTTTCTGCGTCTTTCTTATTTATTACCTTCATAATCTGAATATGTATATATCATAACAAAACCATGTAATGTAACTTTTATATATAAAATATGTATATATCGAATGGTTTATATATATAAATATATATAATCAAACCAATGAAACTAATATATAAATAAGATCATTATAAGAACAAAGTTATATTAATTAGGTAGGTGTGTATTACGCATTGGGACAAAATTATTAGATTTCTTTTGCACGATCGTATTAAAATTTAAGTAGTGGAATTAAAACAGAATGGAAAAGGCACCACTAAATATATTAATAATGCATTTACTAGTTTTTAATAAGGAAAAATCAGAAAATAATAAGGAAAGGAATACTCAATTCTCCCCATCTATAGTTAATTAATTTAATTTACAATAAGGATAAAATAATTTCCTAACTTCTTAACCCTTCAGTAGACACTTCAATAGTAATAGTGCGATCGATTATCATTATTATTATTATTATTATTATTATTATTATTATTATTATTTATTTATTTATTTATTTTTTTAAAACTTTTGCTCTAAGATATTCTGTTTATAATCTATATATCTATATCTATATATATATATATTAAGACTGAAGCAGAAAGAAAGTAAAAAAATGTGATAACTTCTTTGATCAGTATTCTATTTTTAAAATTTTTAGAAAATTCTTAATTTAACTTTTATTTTTGCATGATATGATTGGTCTTATTATTTTTTTTTTATAATTTGATGCTATGATTGGTTGTAATATATACATGTATTATATAATATTGTATTTAATTTAATATTAATGATATCTTATATTAAATTTAGTCCATCGAACAAATAGTTTTGCTACACTCATTTCATCAAAATAAATGTAGAGATAAATACATTCTTCAATGTTGTATATAATATTATATTTAATTTAATATTAATAATACCTTATATTAAATTTAGTTCATCGAACAAATAGTTGTACTACATTTATCTTATCAAAATAAATATATTCTTTAATATTGTAATACATTGAATCTAACTATAAATTAGGCTTGATGCATATAATATTAATATCAACTCGTACAAAACGCGGTATGACGACTAGTTAAATACTAAAAGCATATCTGCTTAGATCCGTTTTATTTTTTAAACAATGTATGTACCCTTTCAAATTTTAAAGCTTCAAAAATCTATCCCATATATAATAATTAAAAAAGAAAAATATAAATACCCAGATGACGACATCGCATTCATGTGTTTTATAGCCATCGTGTACTACCTTGTGACAACTTCTTGATTAAAATAAATAAATAAATAATTTTTCTTTTAAAAAAAAAGAAAAACAAAAAGAGAGAAAGCTTGTGACAGCTTCATATGCTCAGAAATCTTTAACTTTGGGGAACTAATTACGTACTAAGACTAGATACTTGAAGTTAATTAATATAAAAAATAATTGGAATTAATTAATTTCTGAATATAATTAGAAAGGATGTATGTATAATAATGCGATTTTCAAATATATGCAAAACATTATTAGATGATTAGAATATATAATTTATATAAGCCAAAGATTTGCATACCTCATGTTTTAAACAATGTATATGAGCAACATATTTGCATTCTTCACAGTGATAAACAAGAAATTGTGAATCCGTTTCCTTTTCACATACGTCGCAGTAATATTGGTCGAAATCATCTTCAGTCGCAGAATTGTCAATAAGAATCAAAGGGTGTATATGGTAATCACATGTCACAACTGACAACAATGGACCACAGAGAAAATGGAGGTTGAAATCACAGTCTATGCAACGAAAGAAAGAAGATTTCGTATAATTAACTTCGTCAGGAGTGACAATATGATTAAACCGTTTCTTATAGGACTTTTGACAGGCATCACATTGAATGTCCCACGATGCTTTCATATTCTCTACTAAAAAAAGGGAGTGGTCATGACTTCGACACTCCACAATAATCATATGATCAGAAGCACATGCTATGCACAAGTTAAAATTACACCCATTTTCCTCACTACAACTGAAAATGAGCCATCCTTCCTTGCGACAGGAACGACAGGATTGAGACTGATCATTTACTTGAAGCTCGAGAAGGTGGGGTGAATGGAAAGGATATATGCTGAATTTTCCGTGGCCTCTCTGCACACCATTTATGGAGAAAATTCTGACATGTTGTGGAGGTGCAAGAATATGCCGGGCCCGACCATCGCGATTGGCATACACAGCAATTGGCTTGGCATTTACGACGACTATCCTCCCCAACCAAAATCATGGGATGCTCGTAGCAAACATACCGAGCGACATCGTTTTCTTGATCGCCTTGGAATTTGATGGTCGGCAGTACTGGGATTAGAGCGCATGATGTGTGCATGTAGAGAGAGAATTGGTTGCATGCGTAGGCCCACCTTTCATGGCTTTGAAAAGTCTCATCGCAGTAATAGCAAGTAGTAGTTGTTGTGGCATTGGATGATGATCTGATGTTAAGTAGAGTGAGAGGTTGGTGAAGGGGATGCAATGAGTGATCGATGTGTTGCGGCAGCTCACCACATGATTTGTGCATGTAAGTGTCGCAGTTCCTGCGCTCCCAGCACTCATATCCGATTCCACGGATTGAAAGACCGCACATGCTACAGGTTTCGTCGGAAATATCATCATTTAGAAAAAAATAATGCAATCTATCAAGTTTGTGACTGAAATGGTAACCATTTTCATCCATTATGCATAACCGTATGATCCAGTTCTTAATTGGACTTCTATTTATATATAATGATACTTCCTTGAAGCTTCTCTCTCCAACGTTACTAAACATAATAATCAGTAAACACCTTACATATTAAAAAATAATTTTGTAAAAGTTCAGACAGTTCTTTTGCGAAAATCACCGTGGTAAAAGTTAAAATAATTTTGTAAAATGACAAACATAATAATCAATAAACACCTTACTTGTTTCAAATACTCTACAAACGGTTAGCTGCTGTAAAAGTATAAACACCTTACTTATTTCAAATACTCTACAAACGGTTAGCTGCTGTAAAAGTTGATTAGGTCCTGTCAGTTAATCCTTTTACGTTTCCACAAATCTTAAAGGATTTTCGTTTTTATTAATAAATTTGAGTAAACTTTGTTCAGTTATATACAATTTTTTTTTTTTATAAATTTTTTCGAGGGGAAAGTTATGTACAATCTTCATTAATTATTTCTTATTACGCCCCTAATTTTTTCTAAATAACATCTCTATTTAATTTTGTCTTTTTTTAATCAGTGCCCTCCTTCCATCATTTTCTTTATTTTTTTTATTTTTGCAATGAATAAATTACTAGAGTGAGAATTATGGAGAGGCCGAGAAGAAATAAAGATGATATTAGACTCATCCACATTAAAGTGACTATACATTATATTTCTTATAGAATGGACCCAAATTAAAAGTAAACTGCTGAAAGTACTTATGGTTCTAATATGTACAAAAATAAAAATAAATTTCAAGTTTGGGGACATGAAATGTAGATTAGGGTTGTAATGAGCATAATTTGAACTGAAAACATTAGTTAGATAATTTTTAAAGTCAATATAAGTATCAAGTAATAAAGCATAAAGAAATTAGGAATGCATTTTTGTTAAGGCTAGTAAGAAGTTTTTATCTCATTCGCAATGGAGAATTTTTCTTTTTTGTTTTTTTTGCTAGTAAAGTAATTGTTAATCAACAAACTGATTTAAGTCGAATAAAAACGGAATTTCTTACTACAAACCTACTTTATGACAACACAAAAAGGATACTTCCCACGTAAAATTCCACTTCTATTCTTTTTCTATACATTAAAGATAAAAGATAATTTGTACCGAACCTCAATAGAAAAAAAATATTCCAATTGGAATCCTGTTTTTTTATTTTCTCTTTCATGAAGATAACTCAAAGGTTTATTCCTAGCTTCCACTGGAAGCCTAAAAATCTCAGATAAATAGATTAATTAATTAATTGCTTCCTACAGAGAAGAAGAAAAAATTATTTGGCTAAAATAAATTCATGGATAATAACAAAGTATAAACTAGAAAGAAAGAAGAAAGAAAAAAAGCTCATTGAGAAGTCGCCTGCTTTTTATATTATCTTTCTTAAAGATACAATTTATTCTTAATTTGAGCTGAAAATTTAAATCGTAACAAACAAGATTTTTCTTTTTTAGGTTTTTATTTTCGTTTTACATTCTTTTGGGAATAATGAAGCATTTTCCTACCTTTGCCAAATCAGTGTTCAACAATCCACCCACATATTAAAGAAGTGCTTCTCTCCTTTCTTTTCCTTTCTTCCTTTTAAATATCTTATATGAGTAATACACAATAAATAGGAATTCTTTCCAAAATACACATCTGCTATAGTGTATTTGAGGAAATACACCTTTTTAAGTTTTAAATTATTTTAAATATAAAAATGCCCCTATTACATATCTCATCAAGGGTCTACATTCTGGCTAGATAAAAGAGGTCGAGTTGCTAAATATCTTGTCTAGTGTATCTCGACACACTGTCTAGCGCTCTTGACACCATTTTCTAGTGTAAGACTCAATTTTTTTTCTTTTTCTTTCGAGTTGCTAGACACCTTGTCTAGTGCTACTAGACACCTGGTCTAGTGTAGCTCAACATCATGTCTAGCACTCTCGATACATTGTCTGGTGCTAAACACTCAAATATGCCCATTTTTTTCCTTGGCAAGTTCTTAGATTTCTTTTCTAGCTCTGGACACCCTTATCTAGCAATCTCAACTCAAGAGTATATAAGTCTTTTTATACCTTCATTTTTTAAAACAGATATATTTCATCTAGCTAGTTACTATTGAAAGGAGTATATTTTCTAAAACTTATTATTAAAGGGTGTATTTCATCTAATTTCTCTAATAGAATATATATATATATATACATGTTTGGTCACTTTTATATAGATAATTAAAATCCCTGTTGGTGTTATAATGATTTCATCCGCATCAACACTAGAAAACTTTCAATTAATTATTTTATCCTCTCTATGTTAATAAAAAACTGAATAGTATTACGATTTTTTTTCGTTTATAAGTATGAAAAAACCTGGTAAAATACTTTACACATTTCGGTCTCTGATATGTTTCAACACACCTAATTAGATCTAATAATTTTTGTGTCTACTAATATAGAATAAAAACATATCAAAACATAGTACTTAGTAAAAGATATATGTGAAAATATAACTTTGACATTCAATGTTTTGAAAACCGGAAAGGTTATCATGAAAGAGAAAGGTAATCATACTGAGAATCAAGTTTGTCTCGATATTCTATACGAGCATCACAATAGAAAAGAAAATTTTTCGGAGGATCAAAATTCATCAAGAAATTCCATATATATGTCATAACGATTAAGAAACCATGTAAAGACTTGATAATTTCCATACGTAGGTTTTGCTGTAATGTAAAGAATATGGGTTTCTTTTTTGTAATTGAGTGGAGAGATTGATAGGCTTAACTACAATTAGAAAAATGGGTGGAGAGTCTTTATGGTTCATCTATGTAATTGGATAATCAAAGAGAGATGGGAGGAGAGTTTCCTGATCCCGAAAAAAGGCAAACCTTTTTGGTATGATTCTATAAGTGTGTGACTAGAACCAACATCCAACCATCAGAATACATCTCACGATGTAGCGTACAAGGAGCCTCCTCTAGAGAGACAGAGAAGCGGAGCGTATTCTCTGGTAATCAGGCAGAAAATAAAAAAACACAGATAGAGGTGGAGAGCAAAGAGTGAGTGTTAAATACTAGAGTCTGCTTGATTCTTTCTGGGTTCTTGTACGAAGACTTCTTCTTTGGGTAAACAGACAAAGAAGAAGGATTAGAAGAGAGAATTAGTGAGCAGAGAAAGAGTGAAACACTTAGGACTGTCATAAATTTTTCTAGGAAAATTGTTGTGACAGAATTACTTTGTAATCTCTGTGTGTTATTGTTTATCAATATAATATTATTGCAGTGTGCTACAGTGGACGTATGCCAATTTATGGCTGAACCACTATAATTCTCGGTATCTTGTTTATTGCTTTGTTGGTGGAGTCTTGAGCATGTGATTCTGTGAGATTGATTTGTCGTGCCTAGTATTTGTCTAAACTCTTCACTGAGTCCATTCTATTTTTTATACTCAATAATATAGAACTTACTAATCAGTCCAGTATAAAGAACTAGTAACAGACAAAGCAAAAGTAGCTAACTTATGGGCCACCATATTCCCACACAGAAGAATGAAGCGACACGTACCACAATTAGCACAAGAAAGTAAATTCTTAACATCTGTCGATAAAAGAGCATTATCTGCTAAATCGAAAGAAGAGTTCAAACCTTGAACAGCACGCAAAGCATCACACTCAATAAGGTCCACTTGTAAACTATTTCGAGAAGCAAATAAAAACATAAAAATGTTATTAATGTTATATTTTTAACATAAAAACAAGTCTAAGGTTGATTACCCTTTATACTATTTATCTAATTTGATCAGCACTGCTGAGTTTTAGTTTGTCTTACATATCATAATGTTAAACAGTTTAGTATCTTATTAATGGTATTAAAATCATTATATTTTGTTATATTAGTAAACAGTCAAGATACATTATGTCCATACTTCAAATTTTATAGCTAAATGACCGTATATATATATATATTTTTACACTTGGTAGATATGTTTATCTACCAATTTTCAGTTACTGTACTGAAATGTACTAGGTATATAATTTTTTATACTTGGTATATATACAATTTTACATTTGGTATATAAGTATATATACTGGATATTTTGCTATAATATTTGACAAATGGATATTTACTTAAATTGGGCCCAAAATTTGGTCATATTTTTATAAACCCCAATAAAATTTTGGTGCCCGCTGTTGCGGGCTTTTGCCCTCAAAAAGAAAAAAACATTTGTCTGGTGTCTAATAATAATTATAATTCTATTCTTTGAAAAGAAAAAAAAAATAAAAGCAAAATCCTATGGCTAATTCAATCAACTATAGATGTGGTATATATATATTTCTTTAAATAGTAGTAATTTTGAGTACATAAATGGTACATTGATTACGGTTGTAAGGATAAACATTAATTTGCCACATATTTTTTAAATTAATATGTGTCTCAGTTAAAATAGAGGGAAATTGGCAATACATTTTTTTTTTGGTGGGGCTAATAAGTAATTTTTACATCATTTCATTTGCAACTAAGAGATATTTCCCTAGTTGAGAAATTGTTAGACAACAAATTATTTTGAGTTAGAGAACTAAGTAATCAACAAAAATAATTTAGGTTGAATAAAGAAATTTCAAACTATAAAAAAAATTCATGACAACACTGAAAGAATAATTCCCCTTAGAATCCTCCCTTTTTCTTTTCTAATTGTTAACGGCAATAAAATAAATTATACCAAGCTTTAGTAGAAAAAGATAATTCTAATTGCAATATTCCTCTCTTTCATAAAGATGACTTACAAATTATTCATAAAGATGACTTACAAATTATTCCCAAATTTAGCTGAAAAACATAAAATTAAGTAGGTGGCCTGAGTGACAAGAAAAGGATAGTTCTCATTCCACTTTAATTTTTCTTTCTAGTTTCACTTTTGTTTCTTAAAATATATATCTACCTCTTATAACAGTATTGTTTTACCCTTTTTTTTAATTAATAATTATTCCTTCTAAAGTCTAAACCTAAGGCTGACGAGTAGTTACAAAAGAAGTATTGCTCTCATATTTTGTCCCTTCCGCTCTTTTTATATATATATATATATAACCAATTGTATACAACTAGGTAGAAAAAAATCTGTTGTCTCATATCAATGTACTTAATTGTCTTGTTACAGACTACTCGATTACTTATTGAGATATTAATTATAACTATACACGATTTTATCATTCCCAAAGTCCCTAAATAAAGACATTAATAAAGCAATAAATTACATATGTTTACAGAAAAGACGAAATCTCTAATTGCTAAATCGAATATATTGCTCTCTCCCATTGACTTCTTTCTTTTGTCCAATATTGATTCCTCAAGCAAACAATACACAAATTACTTCTCTTGGGAAACATAGCAAGATTTCCAGTTACATTCAAGGATTAATTTATGACCAACGAAAAAAAAATTGGGTCGAATGATGAATATATATTGAAGTACAAAATATTAGCAATCATTTAATTCTCCTGGAAAAAAAAAAAGAGAATTAGCTTTAGTATGTATTAAAGTTTTATTTATAATATAATTATTTAATACGACGTTAAAACTAATGGGGTATTTGACTCAAAAAAGCAAAAACAAAAATTAATGGAGTATGGAATAATCATTAAAATATTAGCAATCATTTAATTCTTCTTAATAAAAAGTCTTATATTTGAAAAAATAAATCCAACGCACGTAAAATGCTAGTGTAGTATGTGTTCATGTTAGTTTCTAATTTAACTAGCTTAAATATGACTTAAATTTTATATAGAATTTATTATCCAATGCATAATAAAATTAATAAGGTATTGAATGAGAATCAAAGTATTAAAAATAAATCAATAGAATTAAATTAAAAAAAAATCCAACTCAGCAGGTAAAGTTTATAAAAACCTGTTTAGGATGACTTAACAAAAAAAAAATAAAAAAATAAAAAAATTCCAACTCTACAATGTTCGCATAGAATGTGATCTCAGTATATATTATATATTTGTATCATTTAGGATGACGTAATCTAAAATATTCTAGGGTACTTAATTAAGGACAGAGGATAAGAATGCATCAAATTTTTGTTATAATTTTTAGTGCAAAAATCTAACAAACCTCATGGGAGAAAACCATTCCGACCTCTCTAATCTTCTTCAATATGATTAGCATGAGAATACTTTATTGATTACAAAAGAAAAAACTGTCGGAATAAAAACTTCCATTTCCTTGCTTCCTATCCTATGCAAGGAGAATTTAATAAGTCTTTTTGAAAAATGACTTGTGAAATGTAGATTTGTAAAAATAAAAAATGAAAAGAAGGTGGAAATATAGTAGTATGAAGGAGTATTGTTTACTGGCTAAACAAAGAAAAATAAGAATAATTACGTTGTTCATGTACCAGATCCAGAACAATTCAAATTTGAATAATTAGGATTCATGTATTTTGTTATACACCATTTGTAAACTGTATTTCCTTAATATGTGGGTTTGAACATTGATGTGGCAAATGTAGAAAAATCCTTTACGTAATACCTTTAAAAAAGAAAGTAAAAAAAAATGAAAAAGAAATGGAATGAGAACTATGGTCACTTAGCTTGTTAGGCAGGAAACGGCTTAGATTTTTAGTTAATAAAGATAGGAATAAATTGTTCGTTCCCTTTCCAAAAGAGAAAAGAAAAGAAACGTGTCATTTATCAATAAGATTTTTTTTTCCTTTGTTACAATGAGAAAAATTAAATTAGTTAGAAGCAATATCATGATTTAATTTGATGATCCTCAGGCTTAGTTGAAATCTTGCAATGTTTCTCAACTGGAATTTCGTTCCATATGTTTGAGAAGCTACTTGATTAAAAGGAATAAAGTCATTTAGCATTTTTTCAATATGTTTATGGAATTGTTGTCTTTAATTGGGCTTTTGAGTTTGATCTATAAAATTATATATTTCAAAATATATGTATAGAAATGTTTCTACCTGAAAGAGAAAGGAATATCATATGAAAGAAAGCATTACGCCATTACATACTTCTTTTGTTACTCTCCAGGCTTCTTGAAAGAAATATTTTCCTTTTTGTATACGAAAGTAAAACACTGACATGATACATGTAGACAAAACCTATATATGCTCATCAACAAGAAATTGGATGATGTGATCGTGCATGGGGTGCCCTTCGGTCTTCAGGTTTCTTTAAAGGAATAATTTCCTTTTTCTTTTAATGGCTTATTGTCTTTAGTTAGAACTTTGGGGTATTTTACAATAATTTTATTATCTCAACAAGAAATTGAATGATGACAAACGAAAAAATATTGAAGGAACTGATTTATGAGACAGCTTCACCTTGATCCAAGTAGATTTTGACCTTGGGTTTGCTGATTGAGATTGAGGACATATAGAAATGTTAACTGTGTTGCGCCGATTATATTTAGTTGTGGCACATTTGTGCCTTCTACCGTGTTATGTTGTACCCGACCCATAAGATGCCTGTGTCGTGCCTGTACCATGCCCAAATTTATAGTGATCATGTCGTTAACGTGCCATTATCACATTTGTTTATTTTCATGCCTAATTATTCTTGTTTTTAGTATTATATTATAACCGTGCCTAATCGTGCCCGTTCTATTTCTGATATTATGCTATTTCTGTACCTAATCATTTATGTTTTTAATATTATGTTATTTTCATACTAATTGTACTCATTTTAGATACTATGTTATTTCCATATCTAATCGTGCTTGTCTTTTATTATAATATTCTTATATCTAAACCTTGTCCATTTTTTTATATCATATATGATTCGTGGGGCCTGTGACACGTCTGTTGTCAGCTTGTGTACTACACACGCTATCTGGTTGCGCTCCAGCTGGATCAGACAGCTGTTAGAGAGAGCGAGCTTCTTTTTTGTTGATACTAAAATCTCATAAGTAATGATAAGGACACTAAAATCTTGTACCAAAAATTTACACCAGATGACATGACATACATTTCAATCGCTTCTTATTTTAAACTGGGACCACATCTTTTAAAGTTATGTGGATAAAAATATTATCACATAACTGGTATAAGTTCTTAGTGCAAAATTTTAGTGTCCTAGTTTTTACTCATTTCTTATTTATTTTTTATTTTCACTCATTTGTAAAAAGGCTCCTATGTCCCTTTTAGCTATAAATTCTATATTTTTGCTTGTTTCACCCATATTACCTACAAAAAACACAAAATAAAGTAATTAATAAAATAAAATAAATAAAAATGAAAATAAAATAAAACAAAACTAATTAAAATTAATTTCTTTAATTAAGAAAAAAAGCAAAATAAAATGCAATAAAACACAAAATAACTCTAATTTAATAGAGTTATCAGATAGCTTACAACTTACACTCCCAAAGAAAGCTTAAAAATATATGACAAGTATTTAAGACATGATGTTATAGAGGTAGATGGTAAATACTTAGTACCTAAGACATTGGTCCTAATTTTAACAACATTGCTTCCCAAGTACGGAGATCTTGGTGGCTGTTCAAGTTTGACATGTGGAATGAAGAGTGCCACCTCGACATTACTATTGATTATGGGTATTAAATGAGCTCGAAAGCCCAAAACCTAGTGGGCCAATCCCGAAAAAAAAAAAGGAAAAAAAAAAAGCACGACTTGAATTCGGCTTGAGCCCAATGTGGCCCAAATCCAACTCGAACCCAATTATTTTTAGGGGCTGGGCTTGGGCTTAATAGTTTTTATATGAATTCAGTCCGACGCTCGAATTTAAAATCCGAACTCGAAGCCCAATCTAAAAGGCACGAAAACCCAAAAGAAAAGTCACTAAAAATTAAAAATAAATGCCAGAATTAGAATCAAAATTTTAAACAAGACATATTTCTTAATTATTTTCTATTAAAATATTCAAAAAATTTGCCTAAAGTTTTTATTTTTTCTGTATTTTTCATGTAATAAAGCCTGAAAATCAAATTCGGCTCGGTCTGCCCATTTTAATAGCTTTAGAGGGCACAAATGATACTAAAATTGTTAGACAACGGCTGATTGGATAGAAAAGTTAAAAATTGACTAAAGTGATACGAATGTGAAAAGTTGGGAATCTAAAAACCACAAAAAAAAAAAAGTTAGAGACCTGATTAATACTTGGGGAAAAGGTTGGGGACCATATGTGATATATGCTGGAAATTCTGAAAAATGATTTCAAAAAACGATTTTACCGAAAATGATTTCCGCAGTTTTGTAAACAAATCAAGAACGCAGCAGAATTGGTATTTTAAAATTTTCTTGAACTTTACAAAATATAAACATAGGATCGTTGATCTAACATAAATCAATTCATAGATATTGGTTTAGATTAAACCTGGAAACTCTTCACAACTATTGAGCCTTCCCATCTATTCTCCGGAGCCCGTTGAATGTTCCGGTGTGTAGGCATCCTTCTTGATTCCTAGCGAGAGATGAGCGAACAATCCAGAAGACATTGTTCCTTCTCATTGATTGCATGTCTATGACCACGGGTATCTCTCCCTTAGCAGCCATAAACAAGCTCAGGATTTCTCTTGCAGCGGCTCGGTTCTCTCACACTCTCTCTTTCTTTCTCTATACTACATTAAACATAGTTACTGTGCATGTAGTAGGCGTGTGGCTACTGTACAGAGGCTTAGGAGAACGTTTTTTTTTTTAAGAATTAGAGAGATATGAGCCCTAAATAGGCTTATTGGACTCAACTGACTATTTAATTAGTTATTGGGCTATGTATGAGTTAGACAAGGAACTTTATGGATCCAAATAATTTAAGTTCCAATGGGCCAACTACACACAGTCATAATTAACTCCTAATTATGATTGGGCCTATCCATTAATATTAGGGCACTCCATTATAGGCCCAATATTGCACTCTTAGATTAAATATCATATATTTTCTGTAAAGCTAATTACCACTTTAATTAACTTGATCTATTTAACATATACTATACCTGCAGAGATATACCCCCGACGCAATGTCGTACTAGTGAAGTGAAATTATTGTATTACTCTTTAGTACATATTTATCTTTGAGTTGCTATTTTTCATCTAATAGATAATAATTGACTAAGGTGTTTGTAACTGCCTGTACAAACACAGTTAAATTCACAGAGTGAATACCTGGGGCCTGGTTTTTATTATCCAAGTCCTTAAAAAAAGTCAAAATGATATTATATGCATGGTGTCTAAGTCATAAAGGATGTTATCGTCAATTCACAAATCTTATCTTCCAAGATACCAGAGTTCGAATCATATAATCAGAATTAGTCCTTTAGTAAGTCAAAAAAGATAAAACTCATGAAAACAAGTTCGACAATCACTCAGATTAAGGTAATCTTGCAATAGTGTTATATTAGTGAAAGATAGAATATTTGAGTTATGACACTTAACCTCAAATTTTATTTTCATTTGGTCCATTTCAATACACTTATAACTTTCTTATAACGCACTAGTGTTTCTATCTGAAGTCAGGCACTTTGATGATTAGAGACTTCCTCAATCTCGTTGAAATATACAACACTACATTATATAGAAAAATAAAGTATTCCATCTTTATTTGCAGAATGTGAACTCTTTATTTAGACATAATAAAATAAAGAATTTAGTCTCCTACATGTAAACACTTCACACGAATAATTCTTTATTACTCATTATTAGTCATGGAAACTTTTAGATGTTTGCATAATAGAAAACATAAACATCACATGTATATAATTGAGACATAATATAGAATTTATTAACGACAAATAGATAGTACTTAAATCCAATAAACATTGTTTAAAATGCCAAACAAAGAAACTACTTTCTAGGGCATATTCCTAACAATCTCCCACTTACCATTTAAAGCAGATGTAATATATTACGCAGTTCCATTCCTTCTAAATAATCCTCACATATTTTGATTGCCAAAGATTTGATAAAAGGATCAGTAAGATTTTTCTGTAAAGACTATCTTACTCACTATAACATCTCTCTACAGGGGGTTAACACATAACAAAAGGTTGATCTTCTGGAGTATATTTTTATATCGAACATCCAAATCAATATATGTAACAAAAGTCAGATATTTCTCCAGAATAGATAAGTATACAGTTCCTAATTCTCCAAAGATACTTAAGGATACACTTGACTTTAATTCTATGTTCAGGTTTTGGATTGGATTAGTAACAACTTATAATCCCAACAGTATAATAAATATCATGCTATTGTGCTAATCAAATTCTTATCGATGATTGTCATCCTATATCATTCCCAATGATAAGTATATCATCAATATATATAAACCGGAAAAATCACTTTGCTACCTTGAATCTTTTATAGATAAAAGATTCGTCTATGTGTCGATCAAATCGATAAATTCTAGACAAATGCTTAATTCTATAAATTAGATCTCTAAAGTTTCACAAACTTTACTTTCTTAGTCTTTTTCAATGAATCCCTCTGGTTGTACTTTTTAGATACAGCCATCAAGATTGCTATTAATGAAAGCTATCTTGACGCCCATTTACTATATCTCATAATCAAGAGATACAGCCATAGAAAAGAGTATATCAATAGACTTGATTATATTAACAGAATAGATATTCTTTCTATATATAATCCTTTTGCAACTAACTTGCCTTGAAAGTCTTTACTTTCCCATCTATTTCTCTTTTTCTCTTATAGACTAATTTGCAGCTAAAAAGTTTTATCCCTCCAAGTGGATCTATAAGATCCCAAATTTTGTTAGAGTACATAGACTCTAATGTGGATCTTATTGCTTTTTGTCAGAGATCTATGCCAATATCATCTATTTCTTCTTAGTAGATAAAGTAATCAAATTTTAGGTTATAGGACTCTTCTATTCCTAAATATCTACCAGAGTGTCTCACAATCCTCCCACTACAATGAGGATCTGATATATATTGATCTTCTAGTGATGTATCCTTCCTAAGTACTTACTCTACTCTATCTTTCCAGCCACAGCGACCATAAAATAGCCATAACTGCCCCGTTCCAGAGCCTTTTCCTTCTTTCCTTTTTGCTATAGATTCCAGTTATATGTAGGAGGACACTTTTGCAATTCCTAGGCCAGACAACAGCACAATCTAATATAGTGGACGACTTTGATGTTATAGAATTCATGGATTCTTTCATGGTGTAGGGGCAATGATTATAAGGGTTTTAAGCATAATAAGTTAATGGAATGATTTTTGAAAAATAAAAAAAAGTGGGGAAAAAAAAGAGAGAAGTAAAGGCTTTGAATATTATGTTTTAATGTATACTCTCGTAGTAGTTAGCTATTTCTTACACTAGATTCCCTTTTTTTATGTTGCTTTACAGCAATTAGTTGATATGTTATTTGATAATGTTGTAGGCCCGTAATGCTGCAATAGCAAACAGTTACTTTGTTGGGTCAATCAACCGTGTTGGGACTGAGACATTCCCCAATCCATTCACTTCAGGTGATGGGAAGCCACAACATGCTGATTTTGGGCACTTCTATGGTTCAAGTCATTTCTCAACCCCAGATGCTTCATGTACTCCGTCTCTTTCAGGCCACAGGGATGGATTATTGATCTCGGACATGGACCTGAACCTCTGCAGGCAACTGAAAGACAAGTGGGGATTTCGAATGACTGCTAGGTATGAGTTGTATGCTAAGATGCTTGCTAATTACTTGAAACCAGACTTTGAACCCCATGTCATCTCTGATCCATTGTTGCATAAAAAGTCGTAAGTTTTAGTTGCTGATTACCAGATTGGAACATGAATGATGCAACTGAAAGAAATGTTCTGTGGATCCGATTTCTCAATTCAAGGGAAATAAGAACGGCTCTTTAACTTTTTAATCAATGCAATGGAATAAGGATAAAAAAAAGGAATAAAGGAAATTAAACCAGCTTGGTTATGGTTTCTCTGATTCAAATGCACAAATGCACGAGCAATTCTTGACGTGGCTCGATTTAATACTCGCTTTATTTGTCAGTTTATGCCATATGCTTCTTGTTGATATTTCCCTTGAATGAAAGTAAAAATTTCTGGCTTTCTGCATGGTAGCATTCTCATCATGCTTCTTATCCTTTCATAGTTTGGTTCCACTTTCCAATGTTTAGGCTCTTGTTCAGTTGGGTGGTGGCTTGAATGAAATAGAAGGGGATTTTAAGTGTTATAATGGCATATTCTGGGTTGGTATTATCCAGTTGGAGTGCTTAATCATTATGGATACTTTTTTTTTCCCCCTTTCGGTGATCATCGTAGTACAATAGGTGATCCGTTAGGTAGGTAAGAACATTATGGATACTCACCATAGTGTTTTTGAGGCTGGCTTGTAGTCTTAGGTCCTTTTCGGTTGTAGAGTGAGTTGTTTATGTGGAGGTGATGATCAATTTGACAAAAGTTCGTATGTACCTATACGTAATACGTATATAGATGGATCATTATTCAGTAGGTATTTTTTTTTCCCTATTTATAGTTTAGGGTTATTTGCAAAATACACCTTTGCCGAAGTGTATTTTAAGAAATACACACCTCTTAATAATTTTTTGATGAATATATATTTTTAATTTATGAATTATTTTACATATAAAAATGCTCCTAAGATTTATCTTATCAAGGATCTATTTTCCAATTAGACAGGAGAGGTCGAGTGGCTAGGCATCCTGTCTAGCACTCTCGACAAAATTTTCTAGTGCAAAACTCAAAATATATATGTATGTATATATATATTTTTTTTTTTTCGAGTTGCTAGACACCTTGTCTAGCCATTTCTAGCACTCTTGACACTATCTGATGCTAAACGTTCAAATGTATTTTTTTTTGTTTGTCAAGTTCCTAGACACTTAATTTGTTTAGCTCCGGATACCTATCAGCTCTTGACTTAAGGGTATATAATTTTTGTTGTACTTCTATTTTTTAAAATGGGTGCATTTCATCTAAAAATTATTGTGAGAGGAATATTTTTTAAAACTCATTATTAAAAAAGTGCATTTTACTTTTTTTTTTTCTTTTTAGTCGTTGGATCAAATAATAATAACAAATATACATTATCTAATACTTTCTTTCTCTTTACCTTTTACCATAAAAATATGTGCAATTTTTTCTTTTTTTTTTTTTTTTAAAACAAAACATTGCATTTTTGGAAATGTCATAGTAAAATGGGTAAATATCACATAGGGTCCCCATTCATTCACAGAAGTATCACTTACATCTTTATTCTTTTCTTTGTAGCACTTAAATCCCTAAATTTTCTATTTTTGTCTCATTTTTTACGTTAAATCAGCATGTGCTTTTTTTTGTCTCATTGACGTCCCTAATAACAGTTCCGTTTCTTTTTGACGTTAAATCAGCTTGTGCGTCGCACATGACCAGAAATTGAGGGGCATAAGCTGGAATGTGAATCCATCTTCCTCTTCTTCATTGAGTAAAATTTGGGACAACTAAACTTACAAAAAGTTTAATGTACTGATTTGAGGCGACTGAACGAGCCCATCTAGTTACGTATTGGCTGATCCATTACATATAAATGCGATATAAGAGAAATAGATATCGACATAAGCATTAAAGCAAGAACAAACACGAATAAAAGCCTGCAAGGGTACTTCAAGCCAGAACTATGGTCATCAATGAGCCATTTACTTGTTTATAATCAGTCTACGTACAAAAAAATATTCTCTCTTCTGTTTCTTTCTCAGCCAAAAAGACTTCTTTGAATTGCCTTTGCCTCAGGTTTTAATAATTATGTTGGGAGATTTTAAGAGGACCTCAATCAAGGTTTGTACAATAGGTTTTTTACCAAGGAATTAAGATGCAGAAATATCAGACACCAAAAGCGAAGTAAGATTATTATAGTCGTTAATGTTTTCTTGTCACGTTCTAAAAGTCTGTCCTCTATTATCCCCCCCCCCCTCTCAATCATCTCTCTATAAAAATTCTTAATCAAAATATTAAAACTGAAAGATAACATCGTTGAATAATAATAATTGGTTGAGTGGTAATAAAATATAATGGCTAAAAACTTGATTGCCTCATGTTTTAACTCAAGAAGAAGACGAAACGAACTCAGCTTTTCAAATTCCAGCTTATGCCCCTCAATTTTCTAGTCATATGCGTCACACAAGCTGATTTAACGTTAGGAACGGAACTGCGCCTATTAGGGAGTTCAATGATACGGAAAAAAAAAAAAAAAAAAAAAGTCTGAGGATTTAAGTGCTAAAAAAAACAAGGACCTAAGTGATACTTTTGTGAATGGTTGGGGACCTAGGCGATATTGACGCTAGTAAAATTTAACACCTATCAAATCTATTCCTCCACAAACACAATCAACTAAACTGGGGAAAATAAAATAAAAAATAAAAAAATGACGGAATTTCCCTTAAGGAACATGACACCTATCACATCTAATCCCTCCACTATTAAAAAACAAATGTATCGGCTTAATATATAATTTATTCGCAAGTGTTTCTTTTTTTCTAATTTTTATAAAAAAGATAATTCACAAATAATACCCAATTGTAGGTAACAAAGTAAAGTAATGCCACGTTTTCATGATTTAATTTCATGAGTTGGAATCACACATAGAAATTGGCTGAGAAGTAGCCGATTACAGAAAAAGATAGTATAAATAGAACACACGATTATATTAAGAAACTAATCAAATTACAAATAAAATGGAATAATTAACTATAGATCAGAACCATAAGTCACCCAGAGTCTTCTGCTTTCTTTTAGAAGCTTCACGTAAGCACTTTTCCATTACTGACGATTTCCGAGGCTTGAATGTTTTGAACTCTTCACGATTTTTCTTGTATCTTTCCCATTCGGCTTCCAAAGTTGCGATCTTGAGGTCTAGAATTTCAGTGACCTCTTTTTCAGATCTAACCGCTTTAAAACCCAAATAGGCATACAACCCCATTTCCAATAAAGAATTCATGTATCGTTCCAGATCAAAGCCTGTAATCTGTTGAATGCCAAGTAGGTAAAAATGGCATTGCTTAAGAAGATCCATAGTGATGTCTTCAATCTTAGTTCTACACATTTTGTCAATCACTATTGATAGTAATGTTGAGCCCCCGCTCCTCATTCCATCTGTCAAACCTAAATGGCCACGAAAATCATCATCATGTCCGTACTTGAGAAGCAATGTTTTGAAAATAGGGGCCAACGTCTTGGGTATCATAACCTTATAATTACCACCATTTACAATATTTGACACCTCCACAAGCTCTTGCCTTAAGTATTTTTCTTCTATTTTTAATCCTCCTCCTTCACCGTATCCTCCTACTTCACCTCTGTAAAACCTAATCTCTTTGCTGAGGTTGTCAATACTATCAATGTCCATTTGAAGAAATTGCTTAAGTCTATCAAAATCATCAATTGATCCTAATTCATCAAATTGAGAATTCAAGTCTCTGTAGTAATCGTGTTTGTTTCTCCAGAAAACAGTATCTTTGCTGTGGAAGGGATGAAATAGAGTCTCCTTTTGACACCGAGAGAGGGTATCCATGATGTCCCTAAGAGTAAGGGTCATTCTTTCTGTCTGATATTTTTCGTCTCTTAATTGATCTCTGCCCAACTTCCATCGGTGTTCTCCCAATGCCCACAACTCCACTTCATTACTTGTGTCTGCGTTTTTCTTATTTATTACCTTCATTATCTGAATATGCATATATCATAACAAAACCATGTAATGTAACTTTTATATATAAAATATGTATATATCGAATGGTTTATACATACTGTTTACTTCGCTGTAATCATAATTAGAACAAATAAAATGAGAAATAAATGGGAATAAAATAGAATGGTGTGAGAATCATTATTTGTTTTATGTTGTTTACTTAAAACTAATAAGTAAAGGAATCATGTTCATTAGAATACTATTCATTTGTTTACTTAACCAGGAAAAGTAGTGGGAATGCATTATATTTACTAAATTATCATTTTAAATGTATATACATTTTAAAGTAGATAGATTTTTTGAGGTAAAATTATATTTTACAATTTAATAATTAAAAAAGAAGAATGGAGTGTTTATGGATAATCACATTCTTTAGAGTATTGGTGGGAGAAGAATTCCTATTCTTTTCCCCTAAATTTGTGTAGGCTCCACACATTTTCCCATTTTTCATATTTTAGTAAAAATTTAAATAGTAATCATTACCTCATATATGATTCTCATTATTCTTTAATAAACATATCATCAAAGAAATACTCCATTCCCCCGTCTATAGTTAATCCCCCGTCTATACTTAATTAATTTAATTTAGCAATAGGGATCAAATAATTTCCTAACTTCTTAACGGCCTTCAGTATAGTAATGGTGCGATCGATTATCATCATCATCATTATTATTATTATTATTATTTTAAAACTTTTGCGCTAGATATTCTGTTTACAATTAAATACTAAAAGCATATCTGCTTAGATCCGTTTTTTTTTTTTTTTAATGTATATACCCTTTCAAATTTTAAAGCTTCAAAAATCTATCCCATATATAATTTTAGATCCGTTTTTTTAAGTCTCATCGCAGTAATAGCAAGTAGTAGTTGTTGTGGCATTGGATGATGATCTGATGTTAAGTAGAGTGAGAGGTTGGTGAAGGGGATGCAATGAGTACTGATCGATGTGTTGCGGCAGCTCACCACATGATTTGTGCATGGAAGTCCCGCACTCCCGGCACGCATATCCGATTCCACGGATTGAAAGACCGCAAATGCTGCAGGTTTCGTCGGAAATATGATCATTTAGAAAACAATAATGCAATCTATTAAGTTTGTGACTGAAATGGTATAGCTTTTCGGCCATTATGCATAACCCTATGATCCAGTTCTTAATTGGACTCCTATTTATATATAATGATACTACCTGGAAGTTTCTCTCTCCAACGTTACTAAACATAATAATCAATAAACACCTTACTTATTAACAAATAATTTTTGTAAAAGTTCAAACAGTTCTTTTAAGAAAATCACCGTACGTAAAAGTTAAAATGATTTTGTAAATGACAAACATAACAATCAATAGACGCCTTACTTATTTCAAATACTCTACAGACGGTTAGCTACTGTAAAAGTTGATTAGGTCCTGTCAATTAATCCTTTTATGTTTCCACAAATCTTAAGGGATTTTCATTTTTATTAATAAATTTGAGTAATCTTTATTCAGTTATATACAATTTTTTTTTAAAAAAAAAATTTGGAGGGAGAAGTGATGTACAATCTTCATTAATTATTTCTTATTACGCCCCTAATTTTTTCTAAATAACATCTCCATTTAATTTTGTCTTTTTTAATCAGCGCTTTCCTTCCATCATTTTCTTTATTTATTTATTTATTTTTTTGGCAATGAATAAATTACTAGAGTGAGAAGTATGGAGAGGCAGAGAAGAAATAAAGATGACATTAGACTCATCCACATTAAAGTGACTATACACTATATATTTCTTATAGGATGGGATAGGGCCAAACTTTATAATACACCCAAATTAAAAGTAAACTTCTGAAAGTACTTATGGTTCTAATATGTACAAAAATAAAAATAAATCTCAAGTTTGGGGACATGAAATATAGATTAGGGTTGTAATGAGCATAATTTGAACTGTAAACATTAGTTAGATAATTTTTAAAGTCAATATAAGTATCAACTAATAAAGCATAAGGAAATTGGGAATGCATTTTTGTTAAGGCTAGTAAGAAGTTTTTATCTCATTAGCAATGGAGAAATTTTCTTTTTTCTTTTTTTCGCTAGTAAAGAAATTGTTAATCAACAAATTGATTTAAGTCGAATGAAAACGGAATTTCTTACTACAAACCTAATTTACGACAACACAAAAAGGATGATTCCCACATAAAATTCCTCTTCTATTCTTTTTCTATACACTAAAGAAAAAAGATAATTTGTACCGAACCTCAATAGAAAAAATAATTCCAATTGGAATCCTCTTTTTTATTTTCTCTTTCATAAAGATAGCTCAAAAGTTTATTCCTAGCTTCCACTGGAAGCCTAAAAATCTCAGATAAATAGATTAATTAATGAGATTGCTTCTTACAGGGAAGAAAAAAAAATTATTTGGCTAAAATAAATTCATGGATAATAACAAAGTAGAAACTAGAAAGAAAGAAGAAAGAACAAAAGCTCATTGACAAGTCGCTTGCTTTTTGTATTATCTTTCTTAAAGATGAAAACAATTTATTCTTAACTTGAGCTGAAAATTTAAATCGTAACAAACAAGTTTTTTCTTTTTTAGGTTTTTATTTTCGTTTTACATTCTTTTTGGGATAATGAAGCATTTTCCTTCTTTTGCCAAATCAATGTTCAACAATCCACCCACATATTAAAGAAGTGCTTCTCTCCTTTCTTTTCCTTTCTTCCTTTAAAATATCTTAAATGAGTAATACATACAAATAGAAATTCTTTGCAAAATACACATTTGCTATAGTGTATTTGAGGAAATACACTTTTTTAAATTTTAAATTATTTTAAATATAAATATGCCCCGATTACTTATCTCATCAAGAGTCTACATTCCGGCTCGATAGAGGAAGTCGAGTTGCTAAACACCTTGTCGATCTAGCTCATCTCGACATACTGTCTAGCGCTCTCGACACTATTTTCTAGTGCAAGACTCAAAATTTTTCTTTTTCTTTCAAGTTTCTAGACGCATTATCTAGTGCTGCTAGACACCCAGTCTCGCGTAGCTCAACATCATGTCTGGCACTCTCGACACATTGTTTGGTGCTAAATACTCAAATGTGCCCTTTTTTTTTTCCCTGTCAAGTTCTTAGATTTCTTGTCTAGCTCTTGACACCCTTATCTAGCAGTCTCGACTCAAGAGTATATAAGTCTTTTTATACCTGCGTTTTTTAAAACGTATATATTTCATCTAGCTAGTTAATATTGAAAGGAGTATATTTTCTAAAACTTATTATTTAATGGTGTATTTCATCTAATTTCCCCAACAGAATATATATACATATATGTTTGGTCACTTTTATACAGATAATTAAAATCCCTGTTGGTGTTATAATGATTTCATCGGTATCAACACTAGAAAATTTTCAATTAAATATTACCCCTCTCTATGTTAATTAAAAATTGAACAATATTACGATTTTTTTTTTCCGTTTATAAGTATGAAAAAACCTGGTAAAATACTTTACACATTTTGGTCTCTGATATATTTCAACATGCCTAATTAGATCTAATAATTTTTGTGTCTACTCATACAGAATCAAAATGAATCAAAACACAATACTTAGTAAAAGATATATGTGAAAATATGGCTTTAGCATTCAATATTTTGACAGCCGAAAAGGTTATCATTAAAGAAAAAGGTAATCACACGGAGAATCAGGTTTGTCTCAACATTCCATACGGATATCACAATAGAAAAGAAAATTTTCCGAAGGATCAAAATTTGTCAAGACATTCCATATATATGTCGTAACGATCAGGAAACTACATGAAGACTTGAAAATTTCCACACGTAGGATTTGTTATAATATAAAGGAAACGTGTTTCTTTCTTGCAATTGAGTGGAGAGATTGATAGGTTTAATTATAATTCGAAAAGTGGGTGGAGAGTCTTTATGGGTCATCTATATAATTGGGTAATCAAAGAGAGATGGAAAGAGAGTTTCTTGGTCCAGAAAAAATGCAAACCTTTTTGGTATGATTCTATAAGTAGGTGTGTAACCAGGACCAATATCCAACCATCAGAATACATCTCATGATATAGCGTACAAGGAGCCTCCTCTAGAGAGATAGAGAAATGGAACGTATTCTCTGGTAATCAGATAGAGAATAAGAAAATATAGATAGAGGTGGAGAGCAAAGAGTGAATATTAAACACTAGGGTCTGCTTAATTCTTTCTGAGTTCTTGTACGGAGACTTCTTCTTTGGATAAACAGACAAAGAAGAAGAATGAGCAGAGAGAATTGGTGAGCAGAGAGAGAGTGAAACACTTGGGACTGTCATAATTTTTTCTGGAAAAATTATTGTGAGAAAATTACTTTGTAATCTGTGTATTATTGTTTATCAATAATATTATTGCAGTGTACTACAGTGGCCATATGCCGATTTATGGCTGAACCACTATAATTCTCAGTATCTTATTTATTGCGTTGTTGGTGGAGTATTAAGTATGTGATTCTGTGAGATTGATCTGTCTGGTATCCCGAATGTTTTATCGTGCCTAGTATTTGTCTGTCCTCTTCACTAAGTCCATTCTATTTTTTATCCTCAACAATATAAAACTTACTATAATAATGTATCTTGATTGTTTACTAATATAAAACTTACTATAATAATGTATCTTGATTGTTTACTAATATAACAAAATATAATGATTTTAATACCATTAACAAGATATAAACTGTTTAACATTATGATATATAAGACAAACTAAAACTCAGCAGTGCTGATCAAATTAGATAAATAGCATAAAATGTAATCAACCGTAGACTTGTTTTTATGTTAAAAACGTAACATTCATAACATTTTTATGTTTTTATTTGATTCTCAAAATGGTCTACAAGTAGACCTTATTGAGTGTGATGCTTTGCGTGCTGTTCGAGTTAGCAGATAATGCTCTTTTATTGATGGATGTTAAGAATTTACTTTCTTGTGCTAATAGTGATACGTGTCATTTTATTCTTTGGTGTGGGAATATGGTGGCCCATAAGTTAGCTACTTTTGCTTTGTCTATTACTAGTTCCTTATACTGGAATCTCATATTTTTATTTCTTCGTCGGTTATTAACGATTTGCCTTAATAATATTTCGGTGCCTGCTGTTGCGGGCTTTTTACCTCAAAAAGAAAAAAACATTTGTCTGGTGTCTAATAATAATTATAATTCTATTCTTTGAAAAGAAAAAAAAAAAAAAAGCAAAATCCTATGGCTAATTCAATCAACTATAGATATATATTTCTTTAAATAGTAGTAATTTTGAGTACATAAATGGTACATTGATTACAGTTGTAAGGATAAACATTAATTTGCCACATATTTTTTAAATTAATATGTGTCTCAGTTAAGGACAGAGGATAAGAATGCATCAAATTTTTGTTATAATTTTTAGTGCAAAAATCTAACAAACCTCATGGGAGAAAACCATTCCGACCTCTCTAATCTTCTTCAATATGATTACCATGAGAATACTTTATTGATTACAAAAGAAAAAAGTGTCGGAATAAAAACTTCCATTTCCTTGCTTCCTATCCTATGCAAGGAGAATTTAATAAGTCTTTTTGAAAAATGACTTGTGAAATGTAGATTTGTAAAAATAAAAAATGAAAAGAAGGTGGAAATATAATAGTATGAAGGAGTATTGTTTACTGACTAAACAAAGAAAAATAAGAATAATTACGTTGTTCATGTACCAGATCCCGAAAAATTCAAATTGAATAATTAGGATTCATGTATTTTGTTATACACCATTTGTAAACTGTATTTCCTTAATATGTGGGTTTGAACATTGATGTGGCAAATGTAGAAAAATCCTTTACATAATACCTTTAAAAAAGAAAGTAAAAAAAAAATGAAAAAGAAATGGAATGAGAACTATGGTCCCTTAGCTTGTTAGGCAGGAAACGGTTTAGATGAGTAACACTAGGGACACCAATAACTTATACCAAAAAGTTACACCACATGAGTTGGCATTCATATCAATCACTAAATTGTGAATGATATGGTCCCACTCATAGATCAAATAATAGTTTTATTGGATGCCACATCATTGGTGTAACTTTTTGGTGTAAGTTATTGGTGTTCCAATCATTATTCTTTCAAAATATATGTATAGCTAGAAGTGTTTCTACTTGAAAAAGAAAGGAATATCATATGAAAGAAAGCATTACGCCATTACATACTTCTTTTGTTACTTTCCAGGCTTCTTGAAAGGAATATTTTCCTTTTTGTATACGAAAGTAAATCACTGACATGATACATGTAGACAAAACCTATATATGCTCATCAACAAGAAATTGAATGATGTGATCATACATGGGGTATCCTTCAGTCTTCAGGATTCTACTTTCCTTTTTCTATTAATGGCTTATTGTCTTTAGTTAGAACTTTGGGGTATTTTACAATAATTTTAGTATCTCAACAAGAAATTGAATGATGACAAACGAAAAAATATTGAAGGACCTGATTTATGAGACAGCTTCACCCTGAGCCAAGTAGATTTTGACCTTGGGTTTGCTGAATGAGATTGAGGACATATAGAAATGTTAACTGGGTTGTGCTGGGTATATTTAGTTACGGCACATTTGTGCCTTCTGCCGTGTTATGTTGTACCCGACTCATAAGATGCCTGTGTCGTGCCTATACCATGCCCGATTTTGTAGTGATCATGTCGTTAACGTGCCATTATCACACTTATTTATTTTCGTATCTAATTATTCCCGTTTTTAATATTATATTATAACCATGCCTAATCGTACCCGTTCTATTTTTGATATTATGCTATTTCCATATCTAATCGTTTCTGTTTCTAATATTATGTTATTCTCATACTAATTGCATTCATTTTAGATACTATGTTATTTTCATGTCTAATCGTGCTTGTTTTTTATATGTTATGCTTATGTCTAACCTTGTCCATTTTTTTATATCATACATGATTCGCGGGCCTGTGACATATCTCTTGTAAGCTTGTGTACTACACATGCTATCTGATTGCGCTCCAACTGGATCAAACAGCTGTTAGAGAGAGTGAGCTTCTTTTTTGTTGATACTAAAATCTCATAAGTACTGATAGGGATACCAAAATCTTGTACCAAAAACTTATACCAGATGACATGACATACATTTCAACTGCTTCCTATTTTAACCTGGGACCATACCTTTTAAAGTTATGTGGATAAAAATATTACCACATAACTGGTGTAAGTTCTTAGTGCAAAATTTTGGTATCCCAATCTTTATTCATTTCTTATTTATTTTTTATTTTCACTCATTTGTAAAAAAGCTCCTATGTCCCTTTTAGCTATAAATTCCATATTTTTGCCTATTTCACCTATATTACCTACAAAAAACAGAAAATAAAATAATTAATAAAACAAATAAAATAAAAATGAAAATAAAATAAAACAAAATTAATTAAAATCAATTTCTTTAAATAAGAAAAAAACAAAATAAAATGCAATAAAACACAAAATAACTCTAATTTAATAGATTATAAAGATTACAACTTACACTCCCAAAGAAGGCTTAAAAGTATATGACAAGTATTTAAGACATGATGTTATAGAGGTAAGATGGTAAATACATAGTACCTAAGACATTGGTCCCAATTTTAACAACATTGCTTCCCAAGTACGGAGATCTTGGTGGTTGTTCAAGTTTGACATGTGGAGTGAAGAGTGCCACCTTGACATTACTATTGATTATGGGTGTTAAATGAGCTCAAAAGCCCAAAACCTGGTGGGCCAACCCGGAAAAAAAAAAAAGAAAAAAAAAAGCACGACTCGAATTCGGTTTGAGCCCGATGTGGCCCAAATCTGACTCGAACGCGATTATTCTTAGGGGCCGGGCTTGGGCTTAATAGTTTTTATATGAACCCAGTCTGATGCTCGACTGAACTCGAAGCCCAATCTAAAAGGCCCGAATATCCAAAAGAAAAGTCACTAAAAATAAAAATTAAAGGCCTAAATTTTAAACAAGACATATTTCTTAATTATTTTCTATTAAAATATTCAAAAATTTTCCTAAAGTTTTTCTTTTTTCTGTATTATTTATGTAATAATGCCCGAAAATCAAATTCAGCTCAGTTCGCCCATTTTAATAGCTCTAGAGGACACAAATGATACTAAAATTGTTTAGATAATAATTGATTGAATAAAAAGTTAAAAAGTAATTAAAGTGATACGAATGTGAAAATTTGAGGATGTAAAAACTACAAAAAAAAAAAGCTGGGGACCTAAAAAATGATTTCAAAAAATGATTTTACCGAAAGTGATTTCCGCAGTTTTGTAAACAAATCAAGAATGCATCGGAATTAGTATTTTAAAATTCTTCTTGAAACTTTACAAAACATAAACGTAGGATCGTTGATATAACATAAATCAATTCATGGAACTTAGTTTAGATAAAACCTGGAAATACTTCACAACCATTGAGTTTTCCCTCTACTCTCCGAAGCCCATTGAATGATACGGTGTGTGGACACCTTCTTGATTCCTAGCGAGAGATGAGCAGACAATACGGAAGACGCTCTTCCTAATCTTTGATTGGACGTCTATGACCATGGGTATCTCTCTCTCAGCAGCTATGAACGAGCTCGAGATTTCTTTCGCAGTGGCTCGGTTCACTCACACTCTCTCTTTCTTTCTCTGTATCACGTTAAGCATAGTTATTATGCTTGTAGTAGGCGTGTGGCTATTGTACAGAGGTTTAAGAGAACTTTTTTCTTAAGTATTAGAGAGATGTAAACTCTAAATGGGCTTATTGGGTTCAACTGACCATTTAATTAGTTATTGGGCTACATATGAGCTAGAAAAGGGACCTTATGGATCCAAATAGTCTAAGCTCCAACAGGCCAACTACCCATAATCATAATTAATTCTTAATTATAACTGGGCCTTGTCCATTAATATTGGGGCACTCTACTATAGGCCCAATATTGCACTCTTAGACTAAATGCCATATATTTTCTGTGAAACTAATTAACACTTTAATTAACTTGATTCATTTAGCATATACTATACCTGTAGATATACCCCCAATGCAATACCGTGCTACTGAGGTGAAATTACCGTACTACTCCTCTAGTACATATGTACATTTGAGTTGTCATTTTTCATCTAATGGATAATAATTGACTACGGTGTTTGTAATTGCCCATACAAATACAGTCAAATTCACAAAGTAAATACTTGGCACCTGGTTTTTATTATCCAAGTCCCTGAAAAAACTCAAAGTGACATTGTATGCATGATGTCCAAATCATGAAGGGCGTTCTCGTCAATTCACAAATCTTATCTTCCTAGATACTGGAGTTCGAACCATATAATCGGAACTAGTCCTTTAGTAAGTTAAAAAGATAAAATTCATGAAAGCAAGTCTGACAATTACTAGGATTAAGGTAATCTTGCAATTGTACTAGATTATTGAAAGATAGAATATTAAGTTTTGACACTTAATCTCAAATTCTATTTTTACTTGATCCAGTTCAATGCACTTATAACCTTCTTATAATGCACTAATATTTCTTTTCGAAGTCAGATACTTCGATGATTGGAGACTTCATCAATCCCATTGAAATAGACAACACTATATTCTATGGTAAAATAAAGTATTCCATCTTTATTTGCAGAATGTAAACTCTTTATTTAGACATAATGAAATAAAGAATTTAGTCTCCCACATGTGAATACTTCACAAGAGTAATTCTTTATTACTCATTATTAATCATAGAAACTTTTAGACGTTTGCATAATAGAAATATAAACATCACATATATACAATTCGGACATAATATTGAATTTATTAACAACAAATAGATAACACTTAAATCTAATAAACATGGTTTAAAATGCCAAACAAAGAAACTATTTTCTAGGGCATATTCTCTACAATCTCCCAATTGCCCTTTAAAGCAGATATAATATATTACATAGTCCCATTCCTTCGAAGTGATCCTCAAATACTTTGATTGTAAAAGATTTGTTGAAAATATCAGCAAGGTTTTCTACAAAGGCTATCTTACTCATTATAACATCTCCCTACAAAGGTTAACACATAGCAAAAGATTGATCTTCTGGAGTATATTTTTAGATCGAGTATCCGAATTAATATATCTAACAAAAGTCAAATATTTCTCAAGAGTAGATAAGTATATAGTTCCTAATTCTTCAAAGATACTTAAGGATACACTTGAATTTAATTCTATGTTCAGGTTCTAGATTGGAGTAGTAATCACTTACAATCCTAACAGCATAATAAATATCATGCTATTGTGCTAACCAAATTCTTATTGATGATTGTCATCCTATATCATTCCCAATAATTAGTATATCATCAATATATATAAACCGAAAAAATCACTTTGCTATATTGAGTCTTTTATAGATACAAGATTCGTCTATGTATCGATCAAATTGATAAATTCTAGACAAATGCTTAAGTCTATAAATTAGACATCTAAAGTTTCACAAACTTTGCTTTCTTAGCCTATTTCAATGAATTCCTCTGGTTGTACTTTTTAGATACAACCTTCAAGATTGCTAGTTAGGAAAGCTATCTTGACGTCCATTTATTATATCTTATAATCAAAAGATACAACTATAGAAAAGAGTATCACTACAACAAAAAAGGCCTTTCAAGGCGCTTATAAAGTACCTTGAAAGGCCTTTCACGGTGCCTCCAAAAGCGCCTTAGTTCCGGGTGCCATAATAGACCCTGACTACCAAGACGCTTATAAGGTGCCATGAAAGATCTACCACGGCGCCTGTAGGGCACCTTGGAAGACCTACCAAGGCACTTTCTAAGTACCATAGTACATATTTCCAAAGAGTATTTTTAATATATTTGTCTATACCCCTTGGAATTTTATAAATAAAATCCAAATCCATTACATACACCAAATATTTCAAATAAAACAGAGTATAAATATAAATTTACATACTAATATTAAATAAAAATTACAAATTTAATAATATAACATAGTCCAAATAAGTAGATAATGAGTAAATCAACATGATTATATCCATATAGTCTATAAACTAAGTATATACATAAGTTTTCTAAGCCAAACTAATATGATCATCAAAAACTACATAGTTTAAATGAACAAAGTCTAGATACCTGAAATGAGAAATTATATTGGTTCTTCGACCCACTCTTCAAGAAGTCCACTGATATCACCTTTTATGTAGAAATTTTGTCCATTAAACTACAAATTCAAACACCCTATTTGTTAGAAAATGATCAATCAAACTCCAAATTAGAAGAGAACTAATAAAATATACAAGTTACATACCATTGTGGTAAATGATTTAACATTAGCTTGTTCAATGATTTCTCTCATAAATTTATATATGTAGAATCCGCATTCAATACTTGCTAGGTGTCTTGGGCACTTTACATAAGATTCGAAAATATCAACACAAGTAGCCAATCATATAAACACATATCAACATAAATAATGAACTTAAAGATTTACACACAATTATAACATTATCATTATATCTCCTCTAAATTAGACTTTCCCAAATGAGAATATAAAACCATTGAAAATGGTGACATAATCTAGGCCAAGAAACAATTGAGATAACATACCTCAAATTGTTAATATATAAGTAATCTTCATACTTCGAACTTCTACTGAAACTTATATATAAAAAAAGATAAAAATAATTCAATATCTAAAATTCACACCTCTTAAAAATTGAAAATTCAAAAACTTGAAATAAATACAAATACAAAATACGATTTTTAACCAATAACAAATTAAATTAAAACCTACATTAATATTTATATAAAAAAATTAAAAATAAAAAATAATTGTAAACTAGATCTCAAGTTAATTTACTTTCTAACTACCTAAAACATAAAATTAGTAAAAATTGAGACAACATACCTTCAATCCAAAAATTTTGCAACTAAATGAACTTCACACTTCACCTAAAGTATTTTAAAAAAATGGATATATTAACATCTACATTCTATAAGAGAACAAACTATAACAACATAAATTCAGATTAATTCACACTAAAATAGAAAAATATAGCTAAAAATTAAATTTCTAGTAAATAAACAACCAAAATAGCACTTACAAGAGTAGAGATTGTCAATGCATAGCCAAGAAATTTCAATTTCACAATTTCGGGCTCTAAATAAACACACTCAAACATAACCTAAAACATGAAATTTTTACAAATTAATAAGTCAAAACCATAGTTAAAATAATGGGTAAAAAATTTAAGTGACAAAAATGAGTTAGATTACCTTTTTCTCCGAAAAAGAATGGTATATAGAAGGTTAAGATTCTAAATTAATATATAGCCTAAAATATGAAATTTATACAAATTAATAGGTTAAAATCATAGTCAAAACAGTAGATAATCTTAATTTAGTGATAAAAACAAGTTTAAAAGGTTGGAAATACCTCTTTGGCCGGAAAATATGGTACACTGGAGTATGGAGGCCCGGCTTGGTTTGGAGAGAACATGAATTAAGCAAGAGAGAGCTAGGGTTTGCGATTTGGGGCCCTTATATAGGGCCCCTATCACGGCGCCTATTATCGCGGCGCCTAAACTAGGTTTCACAGCGCCTATAAAGCGCCGCGAAAGACATTTACTTAAAAAGCGCCGTGGTAGATGAATGTCTTTCACGCCCGCCTATAAAGCACTGTGAAAGTCCAGTTTCACGGCACCTTATAGGCGTCGTGGTTGCTTATGCCTTTACCACGGCGCTTCCGTACACACGCCGCAGTAAAAGCTTTTTTTAGTAGTGTATATCAATAGGCTTGATCATATCAACAGAATAGACATTCTTTCTGCATATAATCCTTTTGCAACAACTTGCCTTGAAAATTTTTACTTTTCCATCTATTCCTCTTTTTCTTTTATAAACTAATTTACACCTAAAAGATTTTACCCTTTTAAGTGGATCTATAAGATCCCAGATTTTGTTAGAGTACATAGACTCTAATGTGGATTCTATTACTTTTTCTCAGAGATCTATACCAATATCATCTATTTCCTCTTAGTAGATAAAGTAATCAGATTTTAGGTTATATAACTCTCCTATTCCTAAATATCTACCAGATTGTCTCACAATTCTCCCACTATAATAAGGATCCGATATATGTTGATCTTCTAATGATGTATCCTTCTAAAGTACCTACTCTACTCTATCTTTCATAAATAGGCTGATTACATCTTTAGTTAGTTCCTCAAGAAATAACTTACTTTGGGGTTAAATACTTCATATAGTTTTCTTCCAAGTAAGAGACATATGTTCTAACAAATACTTTCTTCCTTCAGTATTATAGAAGTTACACCCTTCTATTTCTTTTGGGTATCCTATAAATAGATATAATTTAGATTGTTATTTTAACTTAGTCATTTTCTATTTCAGCATGTATGCTGGATAGTCACAAATATGGATATGACATAAACTAGCTTTATGTCCTTTTTATATTTCATAATGGTGTCTTAGATATTGACTTAGATGGAACTCTAATAGTATACATATCACCGTCTCCGAGAAGTATCCCAAAAGATTTTGTAATAATGAACAATTGAACAACAACTTAATTATAGCCAAAAGTTTTCATTGTCTGTGAGATATTCCTAAGAATTTTCTATAGAAGTATTCAACGCTTCGATCTAATTGATGAGTTTTTATACTTTTCCTAATTTTTTTTTTTGGTTTCTGCTTTTAGTTCTTTGAACTTTTCGAAAGAATTTAATTAGCAGTAACATTAAGAAAACATAACAAAATTTTGAATAATCATTCATAATGATATATTCAAAATCTCATTGGGCTTGATTGTTCAAGGGCCCGCAGACAACAATATATACTATTTTTAAACATTCTTGTACTCTTAGGTCTTTTCTAACAAAAGATTTTTTAGTCATTTTACCTTCTAGATAGGATTCGTAGATTGGTGAATGTATGGCTTTTAATAAGTTTATATTCCTATACTTAACCAATCTTTAGATTATATTTAGTTTAATATAACCGAAGTACAACTATGTCTTATTCTTAGTACTTACTTACTTTCTTATGATTATATTTATCATGTTCAATCTCATCATTATTTAGTGTCACATAAATGAGAATAATTTAGGTCAATAAAAATATCATTCAGTACAATTAAGAATATTATTCTTTCACGTGAAAACTTTGTCATTAAGACAAACAGAATAATATCATTTCATCAAATATGAAACAAAAATCAAATTTTTCTTAAATGCTTGACAAATTTTTAATGTCTTAATTCATTCAATTATCCAATATGAATTTAAATATTTCTCATTTTATGTACAGATACTATAGCTATTATAGTCCAGTCCTTACTCTTAGTGAACTTGCCTTCACTAAACCTCTTAGTTTCCTAGAACCCTTTGCAATAGACATGCAAATATGGTTAATGATTCTTGAATCCTATCTAAGATTCATTAAGTCATCCACTAAAAATAAGTTATTTAATAATAAATTATTATTACCTTCTAATCAAGTATTTTATAGGTATCCCTAACAGTATTCTTTCAACATTCTTTAGTGCTATATAGGAAACATTTTCCTCTCAGCCAAGATTAGAAAATTCACTTTTAGCTAATTTAGCTTGGTAAAGATGTTTATTAGGTATCTCATTGAGATTTAGCATAATATTATAGCAGTTTGAATTCCTTGAATTTTATGCAATAATATATTGGACATCATATGTCAACATGTATCAATGAATTATATAGGAATTCCCCTACTATATATATACTTTATTTTTCTTTATTAGTCTCACCAGTGAATGTGGACGAACATATAAGAGTAAAAACTTAGTAACATATTAGCCATAAGCATTAAATCTAGATTACATTAATCCAGACAACATATTTTAACCATATAAGTTATGTGTGCGTGAGTACAGTGGGTAAAGGAATTAAGGACATATATACTTAAATGAAAATAAATAATCCAAATTATAGCAAACATCATATAAAAAATATTTCGATTAATTAACATAATGTAAAATAAAATCTATAATATGCAAGTGAAGTATCCCTAGGACTATCACTTATATTCATGGTAATTCAACTTTCTATTAATTACAAGCCTCCTACGAGAAGTCATGCAATTAACAAGTCAAACTGAAACAATTTTATTTAGAAAATAAGACAAATATCTCATATCCCATATTTCTAACTATCATTTAATTTATTCCTCTACTCTACTAACAAGAACTCCTACGGGAGGATATCAGTATTTTGAGTTGAGTATGTAACCATTGTTTCATTAATTAAGCTTTCTATATAAGATATTCTCCTACGGGTGATCAGTCTCATATAGTCCATCTAATACTTTATCCTAAGAAATTCATTTTCAGTACTATCCGGACGAAAATCCTCCTACGGGAGCTCAACAATATTCTGAGGCGAGGCTTTTCCTAGAACGTAATGAACCAACAATGGAGACTGTAGGTATCTCATACCTCCTCCCACTCAATATTTTATAATTAGGGATTTAATGATCTTACCTAGTTATCTAACTTACTTAGTAACCTAAAATCAATTATGTAAGCATGTTCATATTTTACATATGAGTAGCTCTACTATCCTATATGACATCTTACTAAGATCATGTAATTAAATACTCTATATAGAATATGCATGCAACATTATTCATATAATAACCAAGTATTGGCAGAATTTAATAAAATAGAAAAGTTAATGATTATCAATCATTCTAGCATTTATTATTATTTACTAATTGAACAATCTTTTCACAAAAGATATTATTAAATTAAAACTATGAGAGATAATATTCAAGTTTAAATAATTAAGATTTTCACAAAATCTAATTTATTTTTTTAAAGATTTAATCCAAATTAAATCTCCTTAAATAATTCAAAATGCGAATTCAACTTTTGAATTTAAATTTTGAATTATAAATTTAATTATCTCATAATTAAAATATCTCATACTGATTAGATTTTCAAAATTGAAAATATCTCATAATTTTTAAATCATTAATTTAATCTCATTAAAATAAAATATAAACTTTCTATTTAAATTTGTATTAGATAATGTAGATATTTACTAATTAAAATCTTCAAAAGATTTAAATTAGAAATGTAGATGATTTAATCAAATTAAATCTCTACAAATATCTGTCGATTTGAATTTAACTTATAAATTTCAAATCTTAAATTAATTATCACATAATTAATATTGATTATTTAAAGATTTAATCACATTAAATCTGTTAGAATTTTTCATATTTAAATTCAACATTTGAATTTCAAATCTTTAAATTAATTATAGAATAAATAATATAGATAATCTTTTGAAAATTTAATCTTATTAAATCTTCTATATTATCTTAAGATTTGAATTCAACATTTGAATTTTAAATCATAAATTAATTATCAAGTAATTAACATAGTAATATTATCCAATCATATAAATTTAAATTTAGATTTATCTCATAATATCTAATTATCATTTTTAATCAAATGAAAAATAAATAAAAAGTTCAAAATTTAGCCAAATATAAAATTATCTCATAATTTTTAATTATCTATTTAAATCTTATCAAAGTAAACTACTAACTTTAAATATAGATTTAAATAGATTTGGAAAGCTAAGATATTCTTTCTAATTTTAATTTGAAATCTTCATAAGTTTCAAATTCAAATAGTAGAAGATTTAACTATTTAAATCTCTTAGAATATCTCTAAATTTGAATTCAAAATAAATTCAAATTTAAATTAACAACTAATTATCACATAAAAAGTTTAGGAAATATATAACCAAAATTTGAATTTGAAAAGTTTAAATATTATCACATAATATCTAACTAATAATCATTATCTGATAATGATAACTGACATGATTTGATTTCCTAAAATAGTGGGATCTTATCCATATTTAAATTTGAAATCAAATTTATTTAAATATGTGATCCAGATCCCATTTAAATAGTTATTTAAATTTCCTTAAATCAAGTAATTTTATCCCTGATTTAAATTTATTTAAATTAAGGATCTTATCCTTAATTTAAATCTTCTCATAAACTAAGGATCTTATCCTTAATTTAAATTCAAATCTTTAAATTTTAAAATTAGAGAATATAGGATTTTCTTATAAAATCTTATCCTATCGGATTAGTTACTAAATTTGAATTTCAAAAATCAAATAAGGTAACTAATTCAAATTTCTTAAATTATCTCTAATTTGAAATTCAAATATGGAAATTTAAAATAGGAAATCATCTGAAATGGATAATCTGACGTCAACGGCATCGAGATGCCGATCGGAATGCCGAAATGGGATGGAACAGGATCCATCAAGAAGATGATGGCCTCGGGGGGCCACACGGCCATGCACATAACAAATTCCGTGCATCCACGTGCTCGCAAAGTGCTCGTGTGGCTGCCACGCATGGTAGCACCCATGCGGCTACAGAAGTAGGGTGAAACCTGCACGGCCATGGAAGCGAGGCAGCCCCTGCGGCCACAAGAGCGAGGCAACACCCGTGCGGCTAACGCACCATGGTGCCGCCTGCACAGCTAGCTTGCAAGGCTACTCCTGCACGGCCAATGCAAGGGTTGCCACCCGCATGGCCAGCAAGCGGGTCTCCCCACTGCGGCACACATAGGCGGTGTGCACGGCTCTTAGTGTGCGCCACCTCGTACTGTTTCTGAACCCGGTTTTTTTTTTTAATTGAAAATCTAAAACTTAATTGTTAAACAGTTTTTCTCAAAAATTAAAACACAATTAAAGATCAAACGTATTTTTTGATGAGTACACTTTTTTTAAACTTTTAAATTACTTAAAATACAAAACTACCTCTATTACTTATCTCATCAAGGGTCCACATTCTGGCTAGACCGGGGAGGTCGAGTTGCTAGATACATTGTCTAGCGTGGCTCGACTCTATGTCTAGCTCTGTCTGGTGCTAAAAAATCAGAAGTACGTTTTTTTCCCTGTGAAGTTTCTAGACATCTTGTCTAGCTCTCGACACCCCTGTCAAGTTTCTAAACACTCAAATGTATCTTTTTTGTCTAGCTCTAAACACTCTTGTCTAGCGTGGCTCAACACCCTGTCTAGCCTTATCTGCTGCTAAACATTCCCTGTCAAATTTGTAGACACCTTGTCTAGCTCTCGATGCCTCTTTCTGGCGCCCTCGACTTAATGGTATATAAGTCTTTTTATACCTTTTTTTAAAAAAAAAAAAAAGAAAAAACAGGTGTATTTCATCTAAAAACTATTGAGGGTATTTTCTAAAACTCAATATTATAAGGGTGTATTTCACCTAATTTTCTGAGATAATATTGTAATATTTAATGACTATTACTAACGGCATTTTTTACAAAATATATCTTTGCCATAGTGTATTTTAGGAAATACACCCCTCTTAATGATTTTTAGGTGAATACATCTTTTTAAGTTTTGAATTATATTAAATACAAAAATATCTCTAGCACTTATCTTATCAAGGGTCCACATTCTTACTAGACAGGGGAGGTTGAGTTGCTAGATACCTTGTCTAGCGCCTCTCGATACTCGTGTCTAGCACTTTTGACACCATGTCTAGTGCATAACATTCAAACATGGATCCAGATTTAGCTAGACATGAGGGATTGAGTTGCTAGACACCTTGACTAGAGCCACTCGATACTCGTGTCTAGTGTTAACATATGTGGCTCTCAATCTTACCTTATTTTGATAATAACAAACATATTATTTAGTTACTAATGATTGACTTGAATTTGTAGCTATAAAGTTGAAATAGAATCCAAATATCTCAATAAATCAAGTCTTCAAGAATAAAGCATTATTGGGAAAATCATAGAGCTTGAAGATAGACATCAAGAAACAAGACTCAAGATGTGTCAATAGGTTTTTTATCTTACTTATAGTCTTGTACTTGATTTATTACTTTGCACTTAAATCCTCTTTGAATTGGCTCACCTTTTCTTCAAAAGAACTTTTCTAAAAGATATTTTCAAACTTAGTCTAAGCCTAAAATAATTGTACGTTTAATTGTTTGAAAATTTGGTCTCAAGTATTTTTCTTGTCAAAAATCTTTTTGTTGTATTAAATATAATTAGAAAAATGAATTTCAAAAATCCGACCAAAAAGGATCCAAGGAAACCATTTAATGGTTTCTGGACCTAAAATGGTCGACCATTGGTGGTCGACCACTTTTCTCGGCCATTCGGCCGTTGGAGCTGAAATGTCGCTTTCAGACTCCAACGGCTAGTAAAAATAGTCGACCACTTTTCTGGCAGACAGCCAGTAACGGTCGAAAACGGCTAGTTTTTTAAGACAGCTTTAAATAGAGCTAAGTTTGACAACTTAGAACACGAGAATATGAACCCACATTGTCTTTCAATCAGTTTCTAAGTGCAAAAGCACTCTTTTACTTCACTTTAACTTTCAAATCCTTTTGAGCCATTCCTAGAGCATTATTTGTGTATTATTCTCAAATCACCTAAGCTTATCTTGTATTATTTCTTTGAGAGGTGATCCTTTACGTGAGTGTTCACTTGTATTTTCATAAAATCATTGTTGAGAGGTGAGGTTGGCATCGGAATCATAAACAACCCGGTATAGGTGAGGTTGACACCGGATTCAAAATAATCCGTGGTTAGGCGTAATAGAGCCGGATTCAAAACTATTGTAAAGGCGTGGGTGTGCCTAAGAAGAAATCACTCCAGTTGTACAAGGGTCGGTCAAGCCCATAACCTTGATCCGATAGTGGAAAGCTCTAAGCAAGTTACGGAGGGCCGGGGACATAGGCAAACCGTCGTATTTGTCGAACCTCGTAAAAATAGCGTTTGCAATCTCTCTATCCTTATCTCTTTAATTTATTTACTTTGAGATTGTGCTTGTTTATTTACTATTTTTACTTGCTCCATTCATTATTTACTCCATCTTATTGTTTAATTCGAAAAGATTTGTAAAGTTTTTTTTAAAATCCAATTCACCCCCCTCTTGGGTTAGCTATTCTTGGGATAACATCTAGCACTTTTGACACCCTATCTAGTGTTCAACATGTAAACCTTCTTTTTTTTCGAACGAGTTGCTAAACACTTTTGTCTAGTACTTGACACCATGTATAGCGTTTTTGACTTAAGGGTATGTTAGTTTTTTTTGCACCTCTTTGTTTTTTTAAAAAAGAGTGCAATTACTAAAAAACTATTGCACTATTTCGCCTAATATCTCATTATTATATTATTAAATAAATCACTACAATTTCACAATTTATTAAACATAACATAAATTACAGAGTAAGTTCTAAGAAAGCCAAACTGAATCTTGTGTTTCATACAATCTGCTTAAAACGGTTACACCTCCTCATTGGAGTGCTACAAAGACTGGTAACATCATCTGTCTCCCATGATAAAATGGTTCGGGAATAGCAACATTGCACTAATTTGCTATTTTCAACGAAATGAGTCATGCCCAAACTTTATCACCAAGACAACTCTAGGGAGGCTCGACCACCTAAGAACTCAACTACACCAAAAGAAGAAGAACTCGAATTCTCACAATTATTAACTAACTCTTGCCTAACTGCCACAGAGAAAAATTAAGAGATAAAAAGATTGATTGTATTTTGGTATGTATAAAAGTGAAGGAGAGCGTGTAAAAAAAAATGCCATGAAGAAAAACTGAGAGATAGAAAGACTGATTGTATTTTGGTGTGTGCAAAAGTGAAGGAGGGGTGTTAAAAAATAGCAAAACACTAGTAGTCCCAGGGTGAGGCTTTTAGGACAGGTATTTGCATCCGCATACAAGCTCATGCTGGGCTGATCTATGATTTTTACCCCTTGCACACTTGCACAAGAGAGAGCATCTCAACTTTTTATGTTACTAAGTTTATAAAGTGAATTCCAATATATATAGCTTTTTCATAAGCTATTTTTTCCATGTGGGACTTCTCCTCATCTCACTTTGGGTATTAATTTCTCATTCACCTAATCTCCATTTTATGCATATGAATATATCATTTCGATATAATCGTGGAGAAGAATAAGACATAATCAATAGTACCCACTAATACAAAATGGATCCTACTCATTTTCATACTTCAAAATCGCTGTTTACAATGGTTTATAAAACTATTTTTCTAACAAAATTCATAGAAGATATGAATAATTACGGAATTCTTTGCAAAATATACATTTGATATAGTGTATTTTAGGAAATGTACCCTCTTAATAGTTTTTTGATGAGTACACCTTTTTAAGTTTTAAATTATTTTAAATACAAAATACCCCTTTCACTTATTTCATTAAAGGTCTATATTCCAACTAGACATGAGCAATCGCATTACTAGACATCCTATCTAGCGCGGCTCGATACCTTGTCTAGCCCTATCTAGTACTAAACACTTAAATGTACCTTTTTTTTCTTGTCAAGTTCCTAGACACCTTATCTAGGTCTAGACACCTTATCTAGGTCTCGATACCTCTGTCTGATGCCTTCTACTTAAGGGTATGTAAGTCTTTTCATATCTCTTTTTTTTTATAAAAGGAGTGTATTTCATCTAAAACCTATTGAGAGTGGTGTATTTGCTAAAACTCCTAGAGGAGTATTTCACCTAATTTCCCTACATCTTATTTATTGAGTTCAGTACAGTTGAGCATTTTATTTATATACAAATTATGGTGGACCATAGTAGATTTGTCTAACTTGGGCATGATAAGTTTGTCCATACATTTTGAATCTATTGAACTCGATTATAAAGAGATTCAATTGACTTCATATATCTTGAATCTAATTGAACTCAATTATAAAGAGATTCAATTGATTTTTGAGCAAATATCAAAGTAACTAAAGTTTATAGGCATTAATTATTTGCGTTATCACTGAACTCTGGGTTAGTGATAAATTATTGGGAATTTCATAAATAGAAGATTCTAGAAATCATTTGATTAACAACTGTTTTAAAAATCCTTGAAAAAATGACAACTAAGAACAGAAATGACACCTTTAGAAGAAGTTCATATAACCATCCATAAATTAATATCTATAGTTTTGTGATCATCTATTTGATATCAACTATTGGAAAACCAAATACTTGGAGTTTAAATTTTTTTTTTTAAAATGTCCTCGTCTATACATAGTCTTTGATCATAAATAAAACTCCTTTATATATCTACTTATAAGTATTATTAAACATAGCTAGTTACTAAGGAAAGTGGAAAGATACAAACAACAAGGTAGTACAAACCTGGAAAGATAAATAAGGCTACAAGGGCTACTAGGTCACTCAATAAACCAACTGAACATATAGCACGATACCTAAATCTAGAAGGGGAGGACAAAGTTAGGGGTTGAGCATGCGAATGCCTAGTAAGAATTTAATTATTGTTATTAGTATGGATATGATTTAATAAACCACACATGGTTAGTATTTTTCTAAAATGATTTATAAAACTAAAGTCCACACTTATAATCAAAAACCATTTATAATCCACATATGTCAAAACATAATCAAAATCACATAACAATACAAATCGTCAATCAACCAATGAAGATAAGTAAGCACTCAGCCTTTTATTACAGCCTTGGAATACTCTTTACCAAAGGTACCCAATATTCTGATACTACCTAATGGTATATCAACTAAGAATAATGCTAGGTGTACCGAAATTTGTAAGAAATTTTTAATACCAATATATGTGATATATGAGTTATTACTGTTTAATTAGTATATTAGAACTACTATAAATTGATTAATTAGGTAAATGATAATTCATATGTCATGTGTATTGGTATTAAAAAATTGGTACAAATTTTGGGATCTCTAGCATTATTCATCAGGTAAACTCTGCACAGGTTCCTAGGTCTTTTACTTAGCGGTACAACAAATCGCCACTTATCTAATTTATCATAATGCAAACATAATCTCAAGTGTGATCTTATGATATGTACAATATGTTTTGCTCTTCAAAATAACCATGAAATAGTATTTTGATAAAAGTCGTGCTTTAAATTCCATTTTGAACTAGTATGGGATTTATCAAAAATTGGGCAGCAAAAGCCTGTATTTTTCCAAAATCAAAATTTAAAACTTTGCATTTAAAATATAAACAATAGTGCCAAAGAAATTCATAATAATTCAATAAATCTCAAATTTACCAAATAATCAACTAAATCAATTTCATTTAATATAAACTATATTCTCCAAAAATGTTACATAATGCATAATTTTTATCAAAATAATATAAAATCAAAGTAACTGAACCCCTACTTCACTGGACTACTAGGCCTAGCTATAAGTGCTCATAGAGTTCCTTGTTGCTCGATTGGGTGCTCAATTGGCGTTTTGGTATTATGTTTCAGTTGCTTTGAGAATTTGCCTCTCTAATGGTTATTCAAATTATCAAGTTGACCTTGCCATCATGACCAACACATCGAAATTAGTTAAGATAGTGACACAGTGGAATCGAAAGAGAAGAAGAACAGTTACGTCGAACCAGTCCTTCAAGCCAAATCCATGGCTGAAATGGGAAGATACGAGGCGCACCTCCAAGCTCTCAGGCTCTGTGTTTTCAATCTTCAAAAAATGAGTCTCTTCCATGATTCTCTTTCCCTTTATTATGCCATCGGCTCATTAACCACAATAACAGGCCCAACACTAAAGCAAAACCTACATATTAGCATAGCCCAATCGACTCTTGGCATAGCCCTATTGACCCCCAAGCTCAGCCCAACAATGACACCATTAACCCACTACATCAGTTCACCCCACCTTTAAAAGGAACTTGTCCTCAAGTTGAAAGGGTAAATGAATATTATTGATCCTTAGCTAACTCAAACTATATCCACATGTTGATGTTGGACATCTAAGCAGCTTTCCTACTAGCCTAGTAACATAATTTTGTACACATGGAAAGAAGAATTCTGAAAAGTCAATTGGCTAATATCAGTTTCATTTAGCCTTTGTTCATCATCTTATGTTTAGCTCAGTCTTCAATCCACCATTGATCATTTTATTTTTATAATGATTCTGGAAAACTCTAATAGAATATTCTTTCTTCAACTGATCATGAATCCACAATGGATCAAAGAACTTTTCTCAGCGTCTTTAGAACCCAAATTAGCCACCAGCAAAGTCTTAATTAGAAATAAAATAGCAAAAGAATTACCTATCTCAGCATAGTCACTGGGTCTCATTCTGGACCAAGATGGGTGAGAAATACCAACTAGATTGGTCAATCGAGGAGAAATTTGTTGTGAGACTGAGTAATCACAGTAGCACGATTGTCTTCCCAAAGTTTTTATCATAATCAACAACCACATAACTAAATCAATGGGTGCGGTACAACCAATTGTTGTTTTCTCAAGAGTTAAAGTAAATGGTCTTATCCTGCTCAGTATTGAATTGCCTAAAACAGTCATAATAATTCTCAAGCTAGCGGATATTGACCCATGTTCCAAACTGAACACATTGGAATCCTTGATGGCACAACGAATAATATTTAAATACTACTTTCTAGTTGCACCATTAGTATCTTTAGATGTCGAATCCTCATCCTCTATATCAGCTTCTGGCTTTCCAAAACAAAATTCATCGTTAACTATCAAGTTGTCAAGTGTAACAGGTGGTGCTTTCACAATTTGTACCTTATTATACCTTGATTCACAAGTACAGACCCCCTATTACCTAAGATAGTATGATGTTTACTTTCCAGCTTCTCTTTCAACCTTTCTAAGTTATGCTCAAGCACCCATCCTAACTCACTTTCTTCCACACTGCTCACATCTTTTCTTCTTAAGATTATTATGAATGGAATCCACATCATAATGAACAACTCCAGGCTCTGCATTTTGTGTGGTTGTAAATGGGACTCGTTCTTCATACAATAGAGTCATAGAGATATTATCAAGTAAACTGTCATTAGACTTCCTCCCTATAGATTTTCTTGTAAGTTGTTCAACAATTGTTCTTATATCATGAGCTTGAACCTGAACAAAAGTGCTTTTATAGTCATTGGTAAAGGAATATGAGTGATTTCCCTGGTGATCCTCTATGTATTTAGATATTAAAGGCATGAATTCTTCTTCCAATCTGATCTTCATTTCATTCCACCTCTTAATTTTCCTATCACCGCACAACACTCTCTGATTTTGTAGCCTTTCCCACCAATAAATCATATAGTCCTTAATTTTCCTTGCTACAAGAAAAGCTTGCTTGGATGGCTCTATATCTACATGATAAAAAAATTAACCAACCTTATCCAACCACTCCAAAAAATTTTCTAATTCATACACTCCACTGAAACTAGGAATTTTATATCTAATTTCTCTCTCAACATACTTCATATTCAAATTTGTAAAAGTCGAAGGAATTTGTCGATCAAACCTTAGTTCATTAACTCGGAGTTCGCCGTGTGCGATCGATACTATCAATGGCCATTGAAAAGAATACCCTCTCCCTTTATTTTGCGAGCTCCATAGCTGGTCTATGTTGTCTTTGATAATCAAGGAGCTCTACCTCAAATTGGAGGTAACGACATCATCTCCTCTCCTAGGATTGCTAAATAATGGTGCTGGAGAAAAAGCTCCAGCGATCAATTGTTGCTGAGGTTTGGGTCGGCCCTTACCCGAGACGTGTTTGGTAGTCATGCGATCCAATTCACTGAATCGTGCGATGCCCACCCGATAATGATCTCGGACTCGATCCAACCAATCACAAGGTAAATCTCGATCACAGTACAAAAAGGCCTTCATTCCATGTTCGTCGACGATGGAGCAGCTCCAATCGCTACCGGTAGCCATCAACACCCAAGGGAAGAACCTGGGCTACAGATACCACTTGACGCAGCGGAATCGAAAGTGAAGAAAAATGGTTACGTCGAACCAGTCCTTCGAGCCAAATCCATGGCTGAAATGGGAAGATACGAGATGCACCTCCAAGCTCTCAGGCTCTGTGTTTTCAATCTTCAAAATCTGAGTCTCTTCCACGATTCCCTCTCTCTTTATTATGCCAATAGCTCATTAACCACAATAATAGGCCCAACACTAAAGCAAAACCCACATATTAGCATAGCCCAATCGACTCCTGGCATAGCCCAATTGACCCTTAAACTCAGCCCAACAATGACACCATTAACCCACTACATCAGATATGTACCTTGTTTGTCTAAATTAGACTCCGTTGAAAAACCAAGACTTGGCACGCTTTCCAAAGAAAAAATGAGATTCACACAGGTATCAGGTTTCATCGACTGGTGTCCCCAATGGTGTGATATCTCGAATTTCTAAATGAAATCCAATTCCTCACATAATTTAAATGTCAATAATAAACATATTGTATACCATATTTTATGCTTTGAATCTAATTATAGTCCTATCTTGCATTAGAAAATATTTATTGGATTACAACTAATCTTCCAAAAAAAAATAATAATAATAATAATAAATTAATTAATATTTGTGATATCCTAATTAAAGAGCCAATATTAAAATAATTGCATAATTATTTTTTTTCTTTCTATACATTAGTGCATTTATGTGCATTTAGTTTTGAGTATTTATTTTAGCATATTATTTATCTCTATTAATCTCTAAATTGCTAAAATTAAAATGTGTGATACTCTAATCAGTGAAGGTACATGATTTCCTCAGCAAGTTCTATCTAGAGCATCTTGTGGCATTCTAGATTTTGAAATTTATTTTTGTATTAAAATTATTTGCTTATAAGAGNTATATATATATATACCCATACTTAAAGTGAATCAGCTTCTCCAAAATATACCATCTCTCCCACTAAGTTAGTTATATACTCTAAGTTAGAACGCAAGAAGAGAAAGCCAATTTTGATATCAAGGGGTATAGCATAATTTCCTTGCTGAAGATATCATCTCCCTTCACTACAAAATTTCTACGTTATTTGAGGTAAGTAACATCACACCTGCAATGTAATAAATTATTTGTTTCTGTGAACTTGTGACCTCCTTAGTTTATATGAAAATTTGTATCTGTTATTCTATTATGCCTGAAGCATAAACATCTGAATCTGTTATTTTGACATGTATAAGGCATGAACATGTGTTGTATTTATATTGTCTGACGAGTATTGGTGAATAGGATGTGGCGGGCCAGCGCCTAATTATCTGGTTCCTTCGGGAACATTATTAGGTTCCTTCGGGGATATTATTTAGTTCCTTCGGGAGCATTCTGATAGCGGTGTGGGGAGGACCTCTATAGTACACAAAGGGGTTTGAGATATATTTGGGACTCGAGACCTCCATACGACGGCTTATGATTAGCCATTAGTTATTAGTTACCGGAATGGCTCAATATGCGATTCATGGTCTGGTCAGACAATACAATATACACAGGGATCCCAATCATATGATTATCTGTTATATGTCATGTGCACTCTGTATCTACATACGTTACTTACTGAGTTTTATACTCACAATCATTACTACATTGCACAGAATACTGATGCTATATGAGTTAGAGGAGGAGCGCCGACTTTTCAACCGCGGCTTGTGTATATGAGCATTTTGACGCTGTGGCTTTCTGACTGAGAATTTTGTATCTGTTTTGAGTGTGTACACATTATGTATATTTTTCTGAGAGGTCCACTTTGTGAGTATATATATATACGTATACAACAGACTATGTATAATTATGAGTGAGTGGAATTTTCCTTTTTCTTCCAGAAAGTCTAAAAAGTTTTAAATTTTCACTATTTTATCAGTTCTAAGTCGAGTAGCGTCTCCCGATCTCACTAAATATTTATAGAAATATCCTTACATACGTGTGTAGAATCGGAGGATGTCACAGTTGGTATCAGAGCTTATGTTTTAAAATGATTCTGAAGACTGCTTATATACACACGTCGGGAAGGAAAGAAAGCCCCACTCCTCCATAAGTTTTTGATATGCATTTTTATCTGTTATAATTTTTTTTTTTTATTATTGCATTCATATTCTGGTAATGAATATTATTGGCTATAATTAGAGCAATGGATTCTGGATGTCAGGATATCAGTATGGTGACTACCCGGGGTCAAGATAATGTCGACATGAGTGCATCTTCTTCACGGGGTGGTAATCAGGTTGAACAGTTGGCTTCTTTAATACAAAATATTTTGGAGCAACGTATGAGGCAAGAACATCAACCTAACCCTCCACTACAGCCACCTCAGCAGAGACAGGATACTAGTGAGAGTGCTAGGAAAAGATTCAGGAAACTCCAGCCTCCAACCTTTGATGGCGAGGTGGATCTGATTCAGGCAGAGCAATGGATTAGGACCACTGAGTGTATGCTGGCTTATGCCAAGGTTCCTGATGCAGATAAGGTTCCTTGTACTAGTTTTATACTGAGACACCATGCTGAATATTGGTGGGACACTATGAGTGCTATTAATGATATCACTGCTATGACCTGGGAGAGGTTTAGAGAGTTATTTTATGGAAAATACTTTACCGATGCCATGAGAGCTAGCAGGAGGGTTGAGTTTGCTAATCTGAAGTAGGATGAAATGTCTGTTGCAGAATACATCCGTAAGTTTGATGAGTTATCGCGATATGCACCTCACATGGTTGCCACTAATGAGTTAAAGGTAGATCAGTTTATGCAGGGCCTAAGGAAGACTATTGTGAGGGATTTGAAATCTGGTGGAATACGAGGTGTACCATTTGCTCTGATTGCAGACAGGGCACTAGATGCCGAGCAGGCAGAGAAAAATATTCTGGATGAAGAAAAGATCAGGAGAGAAAGACAGGTTAGAGAGATGCAAAGAGGTTTTAGACCTGGTTTTCAAGTAGGAAGAGGACAAACTCAGTTTCAACATCCTCAGGATATGAAGAGGAAGGGAGTTCCAGCTCAACAGCCTCGACCTGATCAAGGTAAGCGTCCCAGGATTGACCAAGGGACCACTACTAGCAGTTTACAGCAGTGCAAACTTTGTGGCAAGAATCATATTGGAGAATGTCGTAGAGCTGCAAGGTTATGCTTCAGATGCGGTAAAAGTGGTCATTTCATTAAAGATTGCCCTGAAGCAGCAAGTGATCAGAAGAAACCTGGTGGTAGGCTGTACACCATGACTAAGACAGATACAGGCAGACCCATCTATTATCACAGGAGAGATATTAATTTCTAGCATTGTAGCTCATGCATTAATAGATTCAGGATCCACGCATTCACATGCATCATTAATATTTGTGAGGAGATTGGGTCGTCCTACAGATCAAATGAGTACTCCATTTAGCACTACACTTCCCTCTGGAGAGGTCATGTATTCAAATCAAATTTTGAGAGCCTGTCCTATTATAGTGGATGATAAAGAGTTATTTGCAGACTTAATTGTGCTTGAAATGGATGACTATGAAATCATTTTGGGTATGGATTGGCTGTCAAAGTATTTTGCTAAGATTGACTGTAAAAACAAAATACGGACATTTCAACCTCCTAATGCTGATCAGTTCACACTTATGGGTACTCAGTATAAAACCAAATTTCCTTTGATCTCAGCCATGAAAGCTCAGAAATTGTTAGGGAAATATGGTACAGGGTATTTGGCCAGTATTGTTGATACATCTGTAGAGCAGAAGTTGAGGCCAGAAAATGTGCCAGTTGTGCAAGATTTTCTGGAAGTGTTTCAGGAAGATTTATCATGTTTGTCAGCTATAAGAGAAATTGATTTTGCTATTGATTTGGTACCATGTACTGCACCTATTTCTAAGACACCCTATAGGATGGCCCCAGCAGAATTAAAGGAGTTAAAGACTCAGTTACAAGAATTGCTAGACAAAAGATTTGTACGTCCTAGTTTTTCACCACGGGGTGCGCCAGTTCTATTTGTGAAAAAGAAAGATGGCACTATGCAATTGTGTATTGACTATAGAGATATTAACAAAGTGACCATTAAAAATAAGTATCCCCTACCTCGCATCGATAATTTGTTTGATCAACTACAGGGTGCTTCTATATTTTCAAAGATTGATTTGAGGTCTGGTTACCATCAGTTGAAAGTCAAAGAGGAAGATATCCCCAAGACTGCCTTTAGAACTCAGTATGGCCATTATGAGTTTCTAGTGATACCATTTGGTCTGACCAATGCTCCAGCAGCGTTTATGGACCTGATGAACAGGATATTTAAAGAATTTCTAGATAAGTTTGTTATTGTATTCATCGATGACATTTTAGTATACTCACGATCTAGAGAGGAGCATAAAGAACAATTAAGAGTCACCCTTCAAATATTGAAAGAGAAAGAGTTATATGCTAAATTCAAGAAATGCGAGTTCTAGTTAGAAAAAGTATTATTCCTTTGTCACGTTGTTTCTCAGGATGGGATTTCTGTTAACCCTACCAAGGTTGAAGCAGTTAATAATTGGTCTAGATCTACCAATATTATAGAGATCAGAAGTTTTCTAAGTTTGGCCGGTTATTACAGAAGATTTGTTCAGGGATTCTCTAAGATAGCCATGCCACTTACACAGTTGACCAGGAAGAGTAACAAGTTTATATGGACTGATGAGTGTGAAAAGAGTTTTCAAGAATTAAAGCAGAGATTAATTTCAGCACCAGTCCTGACTATACCTTTAGGTACAGAGGGGTTTGTTATTTATAGTGATGAGTCAAAACAAGGTCTAGGATGTGTTCTTATCCAAAATGGGAGAGTTATTGCCTATGCTTCTAGACAGCTGAAGGATTATGAGCGCAACTATCCTACTCATGATTTAGAACTAGCAGTAGTAGTTTTTGCATTGAAGATTTGGCGACATTATCTGCATAGTGTTCATTGTGAAATATTTACCGATCATAAAAGTTTGAAGTATCTGTTTACTCAGAAGGAATTCAATATGAGGCAACAACGTTGGCTAGAATTAGTAAAAGATTATGATTGTGACATCAATTATCATCCAGGAAAAGCCAATATTGTGGCAGATGCACTTAGTAAAAAATCATCTGGTAGTTTGGCAGCTGTATATGAATTGGAGAAACCTTTATGAAAGGATTTATGCAGATCTGGTATCGAGCTAATTACTAGAAAATTATCTGCTATGACTTTACAATCTACTTTATTAGATAGAATCAAACAAGGCCAGAAAGAAGATCCTGAATTGATTGGACATAAAGAATTAGTAAAGTCAGGAAAAAAGTCAGATTTCAGTATTTCTCCTGAATGAGTAATTAGATTTCATGGTAGACTTTGTGTACCAGATGACAGAAATATCAAGGACGAAATTCTAGTGGAAGCACACAATACTCCATATTCAATCCATCCAGGTACTACAAAAATGTACAATGATTTGAAGATTTATTACTGGTGGCCAGGAATAAAGAAAGATATTTTCAAGTTTGTGGAACGCTGTTTAACATGTCAGCAAGTTAAGGCTGAGCACAAAAGACCAGCAGGAGAGCTACAACCACTTCCATTACCTGAGTGGAAATGGGAAGAAATCACTATGGATTTTGTAGTTGAGTTACCAAAGACAGCATCTCGTCAAGATGCAGTTTGGGTTATAGTTGACAGACACACTAAAGTGGCTCATTTTATTCCGATTTCTATGACCTATTCCATGGATAAGCTTGCAGCATTATACATTAAAGAGATTGTTAGACTTCATGGGATTCCAGTTTTCATAATCTCAGATAGAGATGCTAGATTTACTTCAAAATTTTGGGGGAGTATGCAACGCGCTCTAAGAACTAAATTGAAATTTCGTACTGCACTCTATTTTCAGACAGATGGCCAGGCAGAGAGGACTATTCAGATATTAGAAGATATACTCAGAGCTTGTGTCATGGATTTCCAGGGGTCATGGAACCATTACCTACCACTAATTGAGTTCTCCTATAATAACAGTTTTCAAGCGACGATTGGTGTTGCACCTTATGAGATATTGTATGGTAGGAAATGTAGATCTCCAATTCACTGGGATGAGGTTGGAGAGCGACATTATTTGGGTCCTGATATTGTTAGAGATACAGCTGAGACAGTTGAGAAGATCAGAAAGCGTCTGATAGTAGCTCAAAGTAGACAGAAGTTTTACGCAGATCCAGAACGCTGACCCTTACACTTTTCTGTTAGTGATAAAGTATTTCTCAAAGTACCCCCTATGAAAGGTGTAATGAGATTTGGAAAGAAAGGAAAGTTGAGCCCAAGATTTATAGGTCCTTATGAGATCTTTGAGAAAGTTGGGATTGTCGCTTATAGGCTTGCCCTACCCCCAGAATTATCAGGTGTACACAATGTCTTCCATGTTTCTATGCTAAGAAAGTATGTATCAGACCCATCCCATGTCCTTCGCCAGGAACCGCTTGAACTAGATCCAAAATTGACCTATGAGGAACGTCCAGTTCAGATTTTAGATAGAAGAGAGAAAGAATTAAGAAACAAGAAGATTCCTTTAGTAAAAGTTTTGTGATGAAACCACTCTCTAGAAGAGGCAACATGGGAAAGAGAAGATGAAATGAGAGACTAACATCCAGAGCTATTTGGTAAGCAATTTCGAGGACGAAATTTTTATTAGGAAGGGAGGATTGTGATATCTCGAATTTCCAAATGACATCCAATTCCTCACATAATTTAAATGCAAATAATAAACATATTGCATACCATATTTTATGCTTTGAATCTAATTATAGTACTATCTTGCATTAGAAAATATTTACTGGATTACTACTAATCTTCAAAAAAAAATAATAATAATAATAATAATAATAATAAATAAATTAATATTTGTGATATCCTAATTAAAGAGCCAATATTAACATAATTGCATAATTATTATTTTTTTTCTTTCTATACATTAGTGCATTTATGTGCATTTAATTTTGAGTATTTATTTTAGTATATTATTTATCTCTATTAATCTCTAAATTGCTAAAATTAAAATTTGTGATACTCTAATCAGTGAAAGTACATGATTTCCTCAGCAAGTTCTATCTAGAGCATCTTGTGGCATTCTAGATTTTGAAATTTATTTTTGTATTAAAATTATTTGCTTATAAGAGTATTGATGAGTGTTAAAAAAAAAAAAAAAAAAAAAGAGAAAAACGTTTTACATAAATTATAAGACTATGGGTTCATAATTTTATTTATTACAAAACAAGTTAATCTAGAAAAATCAGGGTCAAAGAAATATATATGACCATGAGCTCCTATTTGTGGCGGTTAGCAAGAAACAAATTATTGTCTTTCTTTTAATCTTGGTCGGCATGATAGAAATTTTTCTTTCTTCATAAATATATATATATACCCATACTTAAAGTGAATCAGCTTCTCCAAAATATACCATCTCTCCCACTAAGTTAGTTATATTCTCTAAGTTAGAACGCAAGAAGAGAAAGCCAATTTTGATATCAAGGGGTATAGCATAATTTTCTTGCTGAGGATATCATCTCCCTTCACTACAAAATTTCTACGTTATTTGAGGTAAGTAACGTCACACCTGCAATGTAATAAATTATTTGTTTCTGTGAACTTGTGGCCTCCTTGGTTTATATGAAAATTTGTATCTGTTATTCTATTATGCCTGAAGCATAAACATCTGAATCTGTTATTTTGACATATATGAGGCATGAACATGTGTTGTATTTATATTGCCTGACGAGTATTGATGAATAGGGTGTGGCGGGCCAGCGCCCAATTATCTGGTTCCTTCGGAAACATTATTAGGTTCCTTCGGGGACATTATTTAGTTCCTTCGGGAGCATTCTGATAGCGGTGTGGGGAGGACCTCTGCAGTACACAAAGGGGTTTGAGATATATTTGGGACTCGAGACCTCCATACGACGGCTTATGATTAGTCAATAGTTATTAGTTATCTGAGTGGTTCAGTATGCGATTCATTATCTGGTTAGGCAATACAATATACACAGGGATCCCAATCATATGATTATCTGTTATATGTCATGTGCACTCTGTATCTGCATACGTTACTTACTGAGTTTTATACTTACAATCATTACTACATTGCAGAGAATACTGATGCTATATGAGTTAGAGGAAGAGCGCCGACTTTCCAACCGCGGTTTGTGTATATGAGCATTTTGACGCTGTGACTTTCTGACTGAGAGTTTTGTATCTATTTTGAGTGTGTGCACATTATGTATATTTTTCTGAGAGGTCCACTTTGTGAGTGTATATATATATGTATACAACAGACTATGTATAATTATGAGCGAGTGGAATTTCTCTTTTTCTTCCGGAAAGTCTAAAAAATTTTAAATTTTCACTATTTTATCACTTCTAAGTCGAGTAGAGTCTCCCGATCTCACTAAATATTTATAAAAATATCCTTACGTACGTATGTGGAATAAGAGGATGTCACAAATAGTGATGTTATATGCCATCGAACTGTATTCAATGATAATATTCCAAAAAATGACAACTACACTTCGATTGAATGGCCCAATTAAAAAATAAATTCATAAACCAAGACTCCATAATCGTCTGAAATTTCCAAAATCTCACCGGGGACATTACGAGTTCGGCCAAGGGGTAGGGTATGCCAGACCTAGCCTAGGTAGGAGCCGCTTGCCGGTAGTGTGGCCAACGATGGCCCACACAGTGGCTATTTGGCAATAATAGCTCGTGATATCTGTTTGGTTTGCCAAGCTTTTTCTTCTCCTTGGCAGCGTCTCAACGGAAGAAGTTTGGCTAACTAGGTTTCGAAGGACATCAGTTCACATAGGGTGGCGCATTGGCTAGGAACTGACACCGGCTTTGTATCATTGATGGCAGAGATGGATTTGAGGGAGAAGGTTAGGGATTTCAAGAAAATTTGGGAAATTTTGACAAGTGGAAAATAGCCTGGGGTTTACACTTTCCATAATTGCAAAGTGGTCCATGCCCCTTAATTTTATTTTTATATGTATCACACGTTAATCAGTGCTAGATTTGATAACATTTATTACTGATTGAGGATGCACACTCATAAGTGTAAATGCCCATTTTAATTTACTAAACTATAAATAATGTCTCTAAACTTATTTAAGTAGAATTCGAATCCACCCATCTCACTTATTCCTAGAATCCTAGGCCAGTTGAGAATATCTCAATATAATTAATTAAAGGCTTAACTTGATGGTAATTACGTTCTCAACATTAATGTTCAGATTTATGGTTCGATGCGTGACCTTCAAATCCCGAATCCCCAACTGCCAGTCAATGCCACGTCATCATTGAGTTCCTTGGAACCTCGGAAACGCATTGAAGGGTCTAAAATAAAGAAAAAAGAAATCCACGAAGAAAGCGATTTTGGGGTTTTGATTAGGCGCGGGAAAGAATTTTCTCGGAGCTAGAGAGAATTTTCTCGGGGGTCGAGAAAGTGCGGGAAAATGCCGACGAGAACCGAAGAAGAAGAGACTGGCGTTAGCATTCCCAGACCGACTTCGAGCACCAGATTGAGAGCGAGGCCGGACCCATTCTTGGTGGTATGGAGGTGCTTTAGCGTATTGACCTCTCTCGCTGCGATTCTCTGCATCGCCGTCAATATTCTCTCCGCCGTCCGATCTTTTAAGGACGGATCTGATGTAATCTCTCTCTCTCTCTCTCTCTCTCTATATATATATATATCATACAGTTATGTTGCTATATATGATTCTGCATCTGTAATCTTTAAATCGAATTCTTGATCTTGGTGATTGTGTGATGGTGAGGCCAATTTACAGATTTTCGATGGAATATTTCGGTGTTACGCTGTCTTGATTGCTTTTTTCGTGGTTTTGGCCGAGACCGAATGGGGATTCATCTTGAAGTTTTGGCAGGTTTGTCATTCTTGAATTTGATCTTTACAGTGCTTGTTTTAGAATCCATAGCTTTGCCTTGATTTTCATCAATTGTACATACACACTGCAAAATCTTTCAATTGCTATAAGAATTGAGTTGAGCAAGTTTCTAGAAATTCGAAATGATAATGGTTTGTAAGAGAATTACGAAACAAGTGTTTGAATTTTTATATCACCCACGCACCTAGCTAAGAAATTCAAACTGAAAGATATTAATATGACAGCTATCACATATCTTGCCTCGTAAAATTTAGTCAGGATGAATCCTTCTCTGTCTTTTTCTTGCTGGTATGTCTTTATTGTATTGTGCCTAAACACTTTGGCCTTGCTTGGCGACATTTTTTATGGTTTGTTTTCTCAAAAATTGAAATGAACGTTGGAGATTTTCTTAAAAAACATCTTCACCTTTCATTTTATTCCATGAAACAAAAATTTGAAAAAAAAAAATAGAAAATAGAAATGTTTCGAAACGTGCCCTTTAAGCTTCCGTATGATTGTTAAGGATTTTGGTAACTCAAAATTTATGTGAGTCTTGGTATTAGTTTTTAATAGTTTCAGTATTCAATTACCCTTTTGCAGGTCTTGGAGTATTGGGCTGGTAGGGGCATGCTGCAGATCTTGTATGTCTCTTTTGTTACAAATTTCTTGTTAGAACTATCTCGATACTATATCGGTTAAATTTATGAAAAGGTTTACATTTTCTATTAGTTTACAGATTATTTATGGAACTTTTATTTTAGTTCGTAAGTTGCATTTAGCTTGATGATGTAGTGACAAACGTAGGCTTTAAAATAGATTTGGTGGCAAAGACAAGCTTATTCGTAAGGACTTTTTTTCATTTTTCTGCCCCCTAGAGCCCTAGCCATATAGAGAAAATACGAATCCCATTGAGGGTTTGAATATGCTGTAATTTTGTTTCAAGATGATGAAGATTTTAATTAACTTTCTGATGTCGTTGATTATTCTCTCCAGTGTTGCAGTGATGACAAGAGCTTTTCCCGACTATTCTGGTGAGAGGAAGGAGCTTGTTCTCCTTCAGAACATAGCAAGCTACATGCTTCTTGCTTGTGGTGTAGTCTATGTTATTTCGGTGAGCAAACTGAGAGTCATCATATCTATTATGTCAGGAGATGTATGTTTGCATGTCTTTCAGCATCTGCATGGTCAACCTCTAATTGAAATCTGCTTCATCCTTGGTTGCCTAAATGTGTTAACAAAACTTGTTCTATCCGAACTTTTATCTTTATGTTGTTGTATTCCATTTAGTTCCATCATAAAATAATTGAAATTCAAGTAACCTGCTGAACTGTTCCTGATACTGAAATCCTGCAACGCTGATTTAAGATATTGCTGGTTGAAGAATGTTGTTAAAAAATTTCATGTTGTCTCTTTAGTTTATTATAATTATTCAGTTAAAGCTTTATATGGCAACCTTATTTTTGCAATACGTGATGCTGTAAAAAGTCTAAATTAAGATTCCATATTTGTCAGTTGTAGTTGGGCTTATCTCTCTCTTGTATAGGCAGAGCAAAACAAAACCTAATGATTGAATTACTTGTTTTCTTTTCCAATATTAAGGGAATCCTGTGCATTGTAGTCAGGCTTATCTCTCTTGTTTAGGCAGAGCAAAACTGAACATAATGATTGAATTACCTTTTTTCTTTTCCAATATTAAGGGAATCCTATGCATTGGCTTCCTCAAACGTGCTCGCCAGCAGAAAGAAATTACAAGGGAGCAGGCAGTAAAGGATCTAGAGGTAAGTGATCATGCCGAGTTAATGTGCAGTATTGTCAGTACAATGTCTTCATTGTGCCTCTTATTTGTCATGCTTTTTTTTTCTTTTTCTTTTTTTCTTTCGATAAGTACTTATCATGCTTGTTATATATGTTTCTAAGTTCCAACTACTTGCTAGGTGCATTTTTATGTAATGTATAAACTTTAAACAGTTTCCTCGATCATACGGATTTCTTCTACTCATAATTTGCAAGCTTTTCAGTTTCTTGAATAGGCTTCTTCTTTGAGTTTAGACATTCACTTGTATTGACTGGGATGTGTTTACAAAACCACAGGAATTGGAGAGGCGTAGAGATGAACTTGAACAACTGCTCATCGAGGAACGGGCTTGAGACAATTTGAGTAAGAACACGATTTGTACTGTTGTTATGGTTTGCCAGAGCCAATGAAACTAACTTCCATTAACCTGCTTATGAACTCAGTATAGGAATGCATTCTTAGCTATTGATTACTCTGTTCTCTTAGTTTGAACACTCGACAGGACAAGGAGCCTATTTTTTCTGTAAATAATTGTATTGTGAAAGTAAAATTTGGTGTTTCTTTGAATCTACTTATCGACTAGAAGTTTTGGCTTGTGAACTAATAATGTATAAACACCCAATTAAGCCACATTCCTCTTGCTTGTGATTTGTACTACGAGAGGATCTTATGAAGGCAATGTTTGTCCTTGCCCGGTTAAAACTCATGAGTGAGTAATCAAGTTGACAAGTTCACTGAATTTGGCCTTTTAACACCACAAGATGAAATTCATTAAATTGGTACAACAGGGGAAAAACTATTGTTGGTGATAATAGGTTAGAAATGAGGTCAATGATGATTTTTTTTTTTCTTTTTATTTTGGAAAGATGAAAATATTACAAAACAAGGGGATTAGTATAGAAAAATGTTATTAATAGAAAATTGAGCTATATTTTGATCTGAACGTGGGTAGATCATTTTGGATTCATGTTATGAGGTCAACAAAAAAGAGCGTACACATACGGTGGACTAACTTTGTACTGATTTTGCTTATTATAATGATATACGTCTTTCTCGGTTCATTACAATATTATTTGGATCAAAGATTTAAGTGTAAAATAAAACCACTGACATAGAAGAAGAAAGGTTTAAAAACCAATATTTGAAGCGGTATTTCCTTCGAGGGAAAAAAAAAAGACAAAAAAAAAAAAAAAGAAAAAGGTTTTATATCATGAACATTTCACATTGATGATCCCGTAACTAGTAACTATTAGCGCTTCTTACAAAATTCGAGGTCAAAAAAAGTACTTGAAAAATCGAGAAATTTATGTGGATGGCTAAGATTTTAAATTTGATTAAGTAGATGTCTACTTTTAAAATTTTATAGCTAAATGTCCATGTATATATATTTTTACACTTAGTAGATACACATATCAATTTTAGTTACTGTACTGAAATACACTGGGTATATAATTTTTTACACTGAGTATATAATTTTTTACACTTGGTATATAAAATTTTACACTTGGTATATAACATTTAACAAAGGGACATTTACTGAAATTGGGCCCAAAATTTGGTCAAACTTCTATAAGCCCCTGAAAAATCTTGGATGTGCTAAATTTTTTGAAAAATTTCGAATTAATTTGGAAAAATATCATTTTTTAAAAGTTATTTTAGAAAAATATTATTTTAAGAACTATTTAAAAAATACCAATTTTTCATCAAACATTGTATTTTTTAATGATACTCGAGGTAACTAGTTAGGTTAGAATAACTAATCTAGTTACTTGAGATAATCTATCAAGTTACCTGAGGTAACTACCTCTTGATTGGTTATTTTAAATATCTCATCAGTTAATAACAAATGATATTTTTCTAATTATTTTTAAAAGTGGTATTTTTCTAATTAAAATTAAGGATTTTTTCAAACAATTTCAAAATCTGAGCATTTTCAATTTTTTGAAAAATTACCATAAAAAATCAAATTTCCTTTAACTATTACTCGTTATATTCAAATACACTATTCTTTTTTCTATTTTTCTTTTTTTTTTTGATAAGAAACACAAAGTTTATTTAAAGAATGTAGAAAATATAAAAAGATGATAAGGTATCAGTATCATCTAAGAATTAAAGCCGAAGAGACCAATCCCTAACTAAGGAATATTTCTTAATTACAAACACACCATTCTTTATAAGATATACTTATATATGTATGTAATATTTCTTCTAGTTTATAGGTTAAATCCTTCTGTCAACATTAACAAGTTAAGTTAGTACTTGAAAATTTGTTCTGTGATTTAACATAATTGAAAAATTGTTTAAAGGGTTATTGTCTATACGATTTTATCTGTCTAGATTAGGACCACAAAAAACGAGAAATAGAGTAACTAAAAACTCTGTACTTAAAAATAAACGTTTCAGGAAATGGGATTACCTTAATAACCTCTAAAATCATATATAACCCCCATCCCTCTAATAATTATGCCTCAATCACATTAAGTTAACATTATCATTGTTTTTGTAATATTTGTCATTATTATATATTTAACGATTAAATTGATGTACACGTTAATTATTAAATTAAAATGTATAATGCATAATGTGTTAATTACATGAAAGTACTATTGAAAAACTAATGAGTATTGGTTTAGAAATTAATTTGCTACAACGATAAACAGTCAATATTTATATAAGGGCTTCAATCATACCAAGACCACACAAAAATGTTTTTGGCCACAAAAATGTTCTTGACCATAAAGCAAAGCTTACGAAAAGAAAATACATACGGGAACAAAAAAAGAAGAATTATCTTAGAAATTCTTTTTTTTTTTTTTTGTTGTCAATTTTTGACGAAAATCCTTACAAATTATCAATGTTGGTGGAAATATCCTTACAAATTATCCTAGAATTAGAATTTTATTAAATGAAACCCCTTCGAAATTAAGTAAAATACATATATTCCATTCGGATTAAAAACAAAATGGGAAAATTCATAAATAACCGTTTTATTAAGCACATTTTCATGAATACCTGTTTTTGGATTTTATTTCACAAGTACCTATTTTTCATACACGTTTTTAGAGAAATGTAAAACCACAAGTATTTTATACATAAAATATATACTGTAATATACATTTTATGAATAAAAGTTACACCTACATATCAATATATATTCAAAATATATACCGTA
>JXTC01000025.1:889927-922943 GCA_002914845.1 Trema orientale | reverse complement strand
AATTCAGTTTGTTGCATTGTCATATTCTATTATCTTTCGTCGATGTTTGTTGATTTTTTCAGAACTTCTTAGAGTATGATCACATGGGTTAGTGATTTAGAATGTGTTTTGTTATGGATTCAAGAAAAACTGCTTTGTTTTAGTGGAAAATCATGAAGTTTGACACTTTTTATCTATGGCATTGATCAAATGTTGAGATATAGAACATAGAAGATATATGACAAATGTTGGTATTGTATTTAACAAGGAAAGGAACTGGGCTTAACCAGAAGAACTCAATCAAACATTGATAATCACATTTCAACATTAATTTGAGTCTTTTATGGATTGGTTCAGGCCAAGGGGATATGGAAACAGAAATTAGAATTTCTTTCTCTTGTCCCTGAAGTTTTTTGGGTTGTTTTTTTTTGGGTTGAAGTTTTTTCTTTAAGCATTAGTAACTAATAGTTAAGAATTAGTGATACACAATTTCATATAGGCCTTCCTTGGCAATAATTTTTTGTTGTTTTTTTCATTTAGAACAGTTGAATCAAAAGTCTAGATGTTGTTGTAGAAATTCTTATCATTCATGTACTTTTCTAAAGCAAAAATAAAATACATAAAAATTTTATTAAGCAAGCTCTTAGAAAAATGGAAAACCCCAGTACAACAGACATGTGAAATTTATTTGAAATTTTGGTGGGAAAGGATGCTAACAACATAAAAGCTTCATTTTCAAAAAAAATCACTTTATGTAGTTTGTGTTGATCTTGATTGTTTAAATGTAGACTACTATTTCTCTTTGCTTCATATTTGTTTCTGTTCGGTCTGGGTGGATAGATCATGTTTTTATACCATCATAGCTTGTTAGCTTATATATTCAAGATGACATATTGGATCCAAGACTTACGTTGACATATTGCTAGTTTGTTTTTTTTTTTTTTTTTCCTTCTTTTTTTTTTTAGTTCAGAAGCTTCATATATTTGGAGGAAGGATCATGGAGGATGCTTATAATGAGTCAGATTCTTTCAAAGCCGAGTTAGAGAAATTTAAGGCAGAAATTGAGACAGAACTTTCGGAGAGCTTGAAGAAAGCCCATAGCGAGCAATTACTTAAACTTGAAGAAGCTAAAAAGCAAATTGAGAAACAGTCTCGAGAACTAAAGGTCAAGTACGAGGAACTTGCAGAAGCTAGGGAATTTTCTAAGAAACTTGAATCTTGTTTGCAAGAAAAAGAATTGTCTGTAAGGCATTTGAGTTCTATGCATGAGAAAGTCAAAGCTGATTTTGAGCAGAAACTGAAAACTTCAGAAGGAGAAAATAGAGATTTGGTATCTTATTTGGATGATTTGACAACGAGAAACAAAGAGCTGGAGCAGGATTTGTATGCCAGTAGGAAGCAGATAGACGGCCTTAAAGAACTTTTGTTGGTCACAGAGAGGAAATATTCGGAAGCTCAACAAATGGCTCAAGAAGCTAAAGAACTGAGGCACAGAGACGAGATTATAATTAAACTGGAGGATGAAAGTAATAATGTTCAGGATCAGTTGAAGTGGAAGAAGGAGCAATTTAAACATCTTGAAGAAGCACACAAAAGGCTCCAAGACCAGTTCGAGATGAGTAAGCAGAATTGGGAGAGAGAAAAATCAGCTTTAATTGAAGAGACTTCTTCGTTGCAGGCCAGCTTGGATTCTCAAACTAGAATTCTGGAAGGTCTTCAAACGCGTTTGGAGATGTGCAACCATGCTTTAGCTCATGAAGAAAGCAAGAGGAAATCACTGGAGGTTCAAGTGTCCGATTATGAATCACGTTTTGAGAATGCCTTTTCCCAGTTTCAAGAAGAAAAGTTAGAGATCCAAAGATTAATTGTTGAAAGAAATGAAGAGATTGCAAAATTACGAACCACACTGGGAACAAATGATACGCTTGCAAAGGAAATGGAATTTAAGGTTTTACACCTTGAGCGAGAGAATGAGGAACTAACAAGATCTCTAAAAGAACTACAGGAGGCTCAAATCAGAAATGCTGGAATTACTTCTTTTACAAAACTCCATAACAAGCTTAAACGCTTGGAACAAGTCCACAGTAGCTGTTCTGCAAAGCTGGAAGCAAAAGAATCTGAATGGCTTTCTGAAATTAAGAAGATCAAAGGAAACGTGATCAGTTATAAATCTGAACTGATGGATAAAGAGGAACAAATAAAGAAGCTTCAGATGGAGCTGGAAAGTTTCTATTCCGCAATTCAGGTTTTAAATGAAGAAATTTCGATAATATTTGCATTTTTCAAATCAGAAATTTCAGAGGCATACTCCAAAACATATGATGTGAAGAAGGAAATGAAGTTGTTCAACAAAGAGAAGGAAGACAATATTTCTTTGCTTACAGCCCAGTTGAAAATGAGTTGCGGTGCTCTAGATATTGCTCATCTTGAACTCGAGGAAGAACACAAGAAAATAGAAAGCTTAACAGAGAGGGTGAATTCATGTGAACCCATGAAACAACGACCACTTCTTAGAGAGGAAGAATTTCAAAGACATAAAAACTTCATTGAGGATTCTTCTGTGTCACAATTTCATTTGAAAGATCAACTTCACGACAATGACAAACAAGATCTTTGTGGTGTTTTGGAAAAGGAAAGTGCTGAACTGGATGCAAAGATGAATGAAGTAATTCAGTTAGAATGTAAATTAGACAATTGGAAGTCTAATCCTGATAGCCCTGATGCTTGTTTTGGAGAAGATCAAGAAGTCTATAAACAAATGAAGAATTGCCTTCTTGTACTAGATGAGACCACACAAATCTTCAAGAATAAGAGAGAGAGCCTCACTCACATATTTGAAGAGAAAGACAGGAATCTGAAAGATCTCCAGCAGCACGTTGTATTACTGGAAGCTAGATTGGCAGCAAAAGCAGAGGACATGGAGGCGTGCCTACAAAATAAAGAAAAGCTAGTCAAAATTGCAACGGAAAAGGATATCTGCATAGAGAATCTGCAAAAAGATGTTGCCATGCTGAAGCAAATGTCTAGAAGAAGAGAATTAGAAGCTGTAACCCTTGCTCAGTTGGATGCCGAGAGAGCTTTTACGGAAGAAAAAGAGTTTCTTTTAAAGCTTATTAATGAGAAAGACCAGACCATAAAAAGTCTCGAGTTATTGGCATCATTGTTGGACCAAGACTTGACAAATGCAGCTATGTCCTCCTTTTCAGATGTCATAGAAAAACAGGTAAAGATTGACCTACTTAATGAAGCTCTAAAGAAGGGTGAGTATGTCAAAGATCTAGAGATTGAAGAGAAGAGCAAGTTAATTTTTCATCTTGAAAAAGAACTATGCAGTTTGCATGAGAAACTGGCACATCAGGAGGATGAAGCAGAGCAACTTCAAGCATTAATGAAATCTAACAAACTGGAAAATGAAAGCTTGTTGGATAAACATAGGAGAATGGAGGAATTATGCAAACAGCTCAAGTTTGATAAAGGAGTTCTCCTTCAAGACATCATGAAGCTATCAATAGCAAGGGAAAACTTATTGGCTTATGTTCAGAAAGTATGTGACCGTGTCGGTGAGTTTTCGGGTGAGGATATTGAGATGATGGAAGTTATGGGAAAAATGTTGCCAAGGTCCGAGGAAGAGATTCAACCAGCAATGGAATTGATGGTGAACGATGAGCTCTATGGTTCTACTGGAGGGAATGTGGATACTTATTTTTCAACTACAACGAAGAAACTTGAAGCAAGTAGCAATGAAAGATCACCACTCAAAGAGGTCAATTAGTGGCAGAAATAATAAAGAAGACACAATGTTCTTAGTGCAGAATTTGGCACAAAATAATGCACGACTTATTTCTTGTTTTAGATAGGCAACATGTGTTTGGCAGAAAGGTTTCAGAAAAATCATTTACGCATTTTGTAGAATGCAGAAAGCTTAAATGTATATGCACGCAAAATGCATTTTTGTAAAACCTATTACTCAATGGAAATTTCTTGTATAGTAGGATGCATTTTTGGTACTCAAATGAGTCATAATTCTTTTTCATTTGAAAAAAGAACTGTGTTGTTATATTATTGTAAAAATTTTTCTTTTTTTTTTTTTCTGGGTCAGAGCATCTGCACAATGCAATTTCAGTGCATCTAAACAGTACTTGAGTTTTAAACCTTTAGCATTGTACTGAAGTATATTTCTGTCAGCACAACCATGTATTGAACTTACTGCTTTAAAGAGCAGCAAGGTGCTTGAACTATTTATTTAAACATGGGGTTGCTTCAAATCATGAGTTTCATGAATGTGGAATAAGTCTTTCAGCTTAGCTTCTATTTCTACTCACCATGAATATGATATCGTTTCCTGTATTAAGTTGCCACAGCAGGAGGTTTGTTGGGAGAAAGCTAAAGCTCTATGCTTCTGGAACACCAAAACGTTTTGAGATATTTGCATCCATAAACTCCGAACTATTCAAATAGATTCAGCATGCATGAAAAGACAATTATCTTGTATGTTTTCCAGTATTAGCTATCAGGGAGAACCCTTTTGCGGATTTGCTAGAACCAAGAAAAGTATTCTTTTTCTTCTGTCCTACTTAAAAGAAAAGTATTCAGATACTATTAAAGCATACTTGACAACTAGCCAACAGCAATTTTTTACACACTTAACTTGTCCCAGGTTCATCAAATTGTCATATGTTCTTCATTTCATGGAGTTTGAGCAAAGTCCAGTCGCAACAGATTGAGCTCATAAAGATGACATTGTACTTGTAGGACTGTTCAATTGCAGACATAAACCATAAGCCAAACTAGAGGAGCATCATGAAAGACTAACAGCATCCATGGCACGCTCCTAGCCTATCCCAACCTTGCTAAACACCTCTATCTCTAAGAGTGGGAAATATATTACCAAAACGATTCAAGAGAAAACAAGAAATTGAATAGCCAACAGAGATCTTTGCAGCAACAAATCTCGCGAATCCACAAGGTCATACACAAAACATTCATTTTGAATTACAACATCTCAACATATGCCTCATTAAAATTTGGCTCGAAGAAATCCAACGTAAAATTCAACTACCTCGGCTTGTTTTCCACGTAGATATGTGAAACACAAATATTCCTAGAAGATCAGTATAAAAGACAAACTCCCCATAATTTGTAGCGCCTAGCGAAATTATAAGCTTGGGATTTCTAAAGAGATACAAAACATGACGAATCATTTTATCCATAAAAGGATGCCATCCCTTCTCCAAGGGACGTGGGTGCTGCTTTAAACACTTGCAGAAGTTTTAATTCAAAGGCATAACTGATGCCTCTAGGAGGGACAAAACGGCTCCTCATGAACCCCCAATGGTTCCTGAGGATTCCTTCATGACCAACAAATCCCAGAATGCCAAGGACAATCCATGAGTTATAGAAACCTAGGTTTCATTGACTCACTTCTTTTTTTTTTTTTTTTTTTAAGTGGAGTTTTAACTTATAACCACCACTTATAACAAAGACAAAGAAAAATAACTCACACACCCGTCACTACAAGATTTGAACCCCCTGACCCTCCAAACTCACACACACATCCCTCTAACCTTGGAAAAACTGAGCCTAGCTCAATTGGCCATCAGTTATAGAAACCTAGGTCTCATTGACTCTTTTTTTTTCATTGACTCACTTAACCAAACATAAAATCCAATGTATAGTTGGCCAAAGTCCTAGCCGAAAAAAGGTTATGTGGAACTGCCCAGTCATTCTTAGGTAAAATCCATGTCTGATACATCAAAGCTTGAATAAGGCTTGGAATGTATCGAGTACAGGACAATATCAGTGAGTTAGGCAGGCCATATGAAAAATTCGTGGATTTTCGACCAGTTCTTGTGAAAACTGACACGTCTGTGTACAAGTGATCTGTTTTGTATTTATATATTTTTTCAGTTTTATATTGGCTGAAGAGGTATGTATATATGTCCAATGATCTCTCAAATATTCGTACAGAAAAGAAGTATTCAAGGAAGGTACTCATTATGCAATGGATACAACAAATCATTTATTCAAATCCTATCTAAAGGGGAACAACTTCGAATTTCCAATATCTCAACTGGAGGTATGGATATCAAGATCTGACATATTCATTTCTTCTCATTTTTCTCAGATGAACTTGAATTTCCAGAGAATTTTTTGAGCCATCTCTGCTTGTTCTTCTCAGAAGTATTCACATTTTCATTATATTCTGTGAGACCCTGTCTTAATGCTCCAAGATTGACTCCATTACCGACCAAAATGCTTGTCACCCCCATTTTAGAAACCTGTGATTAGCATAGCAAAAACATTGAAAGGAGGACTGATATATGATGTCTACCAATATTGCTCAATAAGTGATACTTGTTCTCAAACATGTGATAGAGGTAAATAGCCTTTCGTAATTGAAAAGAGATCTAAGGAAAAAAGAAAAAAAAAATTACCGTTTGGATGTTCCTATTTTCATCATCAAAGAAAAGCATCGAGCTGTAGGGGACGCCAGTTTTCGAATGAATTTTTTGGAAATGATCCGTTTTGTGAGTCCAACTAGAAAAAATCTCCTGCATAATCAAGATTAGGATTATCTGAATTTCAAATTCAAGTGAAGAAAATAAAATGAATAGCAGTTCATCGAATCCTGATCGAGGTCATATAGTAGAAGTTATATAGTACATGCCAGGCAGCAAGAAAGTCAAACTGATATGATTGTCTCATGCTATATCTTTATACCAGGAGTGAGAAAGTAACAAAATAATAAGACAAACTTATAAAATGAGAGCTCTATCCATTCAGTCCCGTTACCTCAAACAACTGTATAATGACAAAACACCCTTCACTAAATATGATTTTGCAGGCTATGAGAAACTATGGCACAGGAAGAATGACAGCATATCATTTATGACTGAAAAAACATAAGTGACAATGTGAAAGAAAGAAAAAAAAAGAGTAAATATATATATATATACATATATGTTCTATACACTCACATATATACAATAACTCTCCCCTCTGTTTTGAAAAAAGAAAATATGACTGTTTATCCGTTTGTTCTTAGAAATGCAAGATATATCCCTCGAGTATTTTGTAAAACTGATAAAAAGTATATATTAGTTTTTTTTTTACAGTTTCTATAGGTCATTAGAAATTCAAATATCCCTTCAAAGGACACAGTTCATCAGTTTTGGGAAACTCATAATATATGTGGTATTTCCCATAACACAATGATAAAGGTCTTATTTTGTAAACCATAGAGCTAGAATCTAGAGGCACCAACTTTATGCACCAAGGTCGTGCACCGGCTGATGTAGCATGATTTTAAAGCTCGAAGTTAGCCCCAAACTATTTAAACTAGTGGTCATTTATGTAGTCATGAGGTTAAAAAGTAACCGCTGTTGCCTGAATTCTTAGGCAACAAATAGGTTTGTTATACTCTAGCTGTGCTTACTAAGGAAAATAACAAAATGCCAGGCCAACTCAATATTGAAACGAAAAAAAAAAAGAGAGAAGATAACTTCGCCATGCCTATTGCCTCACCTTAGCTACAAACATGGAAGTAATATTGAGTTTGTCAAGAAATGTCTTAGCTATATCTGCAGTAGGTGACCGGGAAGCAATGGCAATATCTACACCCTTTTCTTTAAATGCGTTCAATATGCCTCTAGCATCCTTGTACAAAGATGGCATTTCGCGCTTGGATCGACATTCGCTGCAAAAGACGTTACAAAGTTCTTGCTAAATGGACCTGAACTGAAAACATCACATACATTTGCTATACAAACAATGTTTAAGCTCTTTCTACTCTCTCTCTCTCTCTCTGTGTCACATAATATTCTATTTGGGCAGTAGAGATACAAGGCAGTAGTAACATAATTAATAACATATGTTTTCACAAAATTCAAAGTACGGATTAGCATAAATTCTCATTGTTATTTATTTTTCATTCAAGACCAAATCAAGTCATACACACACAAAAGATAACAATAATAAAATAAAAATTATAGCAACTTTAAAAAAATAATAATAATAATAATAATAATGAATTAATTGGAACCGAAATTCAAGTATCTGATTTTATTGGGTATGAATCTCTTCCTAAAACAAACACAAGGAAAAATATATTAATTTCTATAAGCATTATTATTGTTATTATTCTTTCAGTTGGATTTTCTCGGGAAACAAACAGGACGAAAAGGGTACCAGTAGAAAGGCCAGAGAGTGTAATCGAGATCGAAGACGACAAGTCTGGGGAGGACTTGGAACATTCCCATTATCTGCATAGCATCTGTCTTCACCCTCTCGTCTCCCATCTCTCTCTCTCTCTCTCTCTCTCTCTCTCTCTCTAGAATAGAGAATAGAAAACAGAGAAAGAAAAGGCTGCTCTCTCTCTCTCTAGAATAGAGAATAGAAAACAGAGAAAGAAAAGGCTGCTCTCTCTCTCTCTAGAATTGTCTCTCCTCCAAGCCCATCTATTGGTTCTTTTATACCATTTCTCGGAGTGTCTCCTCCAATTCAAAGCGGCGTCGTTTCTTTTGATCTAGAATTGGAATTACAATAATAGGCATCATGTGACAATATTTTTTATTTTTGGGGGAAAAAAAAAACACTGCTAAGCATAATTTTTAAAGATTTCAAATAACATTGATATAAATTGAGGGGAAAAAAAAAAAAGAGGAGTAAAAGTGAAGTTGTTCTACTGTTATTAGAGTAGATGTTAATCGATGCAAGAGTTAATTAAGGGGCATATTCGTGATTTAACATAATTACGTTTTTTTTATTCTTATTCCTTTTGCTAAAAATTAGGACTTACTGAAGGAAGTAAGGAGAGCAATTCGTGTTGGCGGGTCGAGTTCGTGTCGAGTTGAAATCTAATTTATATACAAATTATGTCAATCTGTACCCGATCCGTGACCCGTCGTGTCAGAAAAACGTCAACACTAATCTGACCTGCACATAAATTGGGTTGATCCAAACCCGATCCGCGCAACCCGTATTGGTAAATAACACGTAACTCTCAACCTAATTTTGACCCGTCAACCCGATTTTGACCCGCCAACCTGTTATAATTCATATTTTTCTCTTTATATTTTTCTTTACTAAGTCTATTATTGTCTCATTTCAAAACAAATAAATTATGGGTAATTTATAAATGGTTGCCAATCCAGTAGGTATTTTTTTTTTTTACCTATGCGTAGGTATTTTTTTTTTAGCCATTGGATCATCATTTACTGGTGATCTAACAGCTATAATGAGGTGCATGAAAAGACGTGCATCATTAATGCTATTTCTCTCTCTTATTTTTAAAAATATGCATAATAAATTTTTATTTGCCAAATTGATACCTATGCATAGGTAAAAAAAAATACCTACTGGATTGGTACCCTTTATAGATATAACTAATAACTTATAATCTTAAACAATATATTTATAATAATAGCCATAAACAAATTAAATAAAAAATTTTTTTATAATTTAATTATGTATATATATTTTTGGCGGATCAAGTTCGAATCAAGCAGGTTAATCCGAACCTGATCTTTTTTTTTTCATATTTTTTTATTTGTGTCATGCGGATCGATCCGATTTCAACTCACACCCTTTTTCTTTGATCCTAACCCGCAGAAAATCGTGTCATGTTCATGTCGTAATCCGAATTACCACCCCTAAAAGGAAGACAAAAAAAAAAAAAAAAATCTTATAACAAAATGACCCGATTTTAGGTTCATTTAAAATAAATGCCAGTTAGCCGTTCTCGTCGGAGCTTTGCTGTAGAAAATCGTCTTCACTTAATAGGAGTAGCAACATCTCCGTCAAATGGCAATTCCATGGCGAGAAATAGCGCCACGTGATCACCACCTAGACTGAGCAGAAGTGCATCGTCGACTCTTCTGGTTTAGGATTGGGACTCTATGGGTGCTGCTTCCGATGAAGCTTCTCGCTCCCATTTAACTTGTTCGCTAAAAGATTGAGCTTTGTACAGGAATATCAAAGAGTCCATTTGATACCATTTATTTATCATTATTTTTTTCGATGAAATTATGTAACAAAGTGACATATGAGTGCTAAATTAGTAGTACAATATTTTATTAGTGGTAAATAAGTAATATAAGTTGGTAAAATTAATTATATACATTGATTAATTAACTATAAACACTAATAAATTAATTATATACGCAGATAAATTAATATATAATCTAGTAAATAAATTATATTTATCGACATCCTATAGTAAATAATTTATATACAAGGGTAAATTAATTATATACATCAATAAATCAGTTGTATAATATAGTGAATCAATTATAGACATGAATAAGTCAAATTAACTTATATAAGGGTGTAATGATAAACTCAAATCACTACAATTTAAAAAGGATATAAAAGTTAATAAAATAAAAAAAAAAATATTAATAAATAACTTAAAAAATAGATATGGGGTGTAATTTTCTCATTAAAGCCTGTTGAGGTTAGCAAATTAGTCTAGAATTCTGCAAGTGTACAAGGAGAGAGATGTTCGAATCAAGTTTGGCCAATCTATGTATAAATTCATAATAGAAAAATTAAAAGCAAAAAAATTATACTCAGTGCATAAACTAAAATTGTTATATAAGTGGATATATTAAAGTGTCATAGTATACTTAGCCATTTAGCTATAAAAAAAGAACACTTAATAAAACAAAAATTAATAAAAGGACACAGCCTAATTTCCCAAAGCAAAAACCAGTTGATAATCAATATTTCTGGACCATTAGATGTTATCAGATTTGCATACTATTTAGTTTTTTCTTTAATTTAATATTGATATAATATGATATTCAAAGCCCTTACCATCAATACCATAAGTAACCTAAAACACAGTCACATGGTCTAAAACAATTAGCTTGCCGGAAAAAGAAAAAAAAAAAAAAAACGATGACAAATTGGCATTGGAGACATAGAGACAATTAAAGTTTACATTTACATTGAGCGATAACCCGATGACAAATTGGCATTGGAGAGACACGGACAATTAAAGTTCACATTTACATTGAGCAATAACCCGAGGAAAAAAAAAAAACTGCTTTAAAGCATGGACACATGCATGATAACCTGAACCGTTGACTTGTATTTAGAAATGGCTTCTTTTGTACCAAGAAACTATGATGATGTGTTACTATATCAGATTACCAATTCCCAATAACCTCATTGTCTTTAAACTAACTATGATGATGAGTTCTTAGTCCAATAAACCCCATTGATCCAAACTTCTTACGATGAGTTCCTATACCAATAACCCATTTAAGCTTTTCACAATTCTCCTTGGGCTAAGTTATATGCTTCTACCTACCTCCTTTAGCACTTAAAAATTCTGTTCAAACTAAGATATACACAATTCCAATAATCCAAGTTAAGAGGCCATTAAAGATGCAATGCTTAGTTTTGAGAGACTTCTTGTGAGTCGGCTTCCACCTTCGGTAGTCTTGAGTCTTCGCATCTTCGTTGTTTTCAGTATATATGATTCTGACAATGCATCGTCATTTCTTGAAGGCAGATTATTTCTTTTCCGAATGACATTTTTAGTTGACTGGTCTTTCAACACAATGACATTGTTTTCCACGCTGGTAGAAGAGATGCATTTGATTTCATTGCTATCTTCCTCTTCAGAATCTTGTACAACACAAGCAGCAAGTTCCTCACACGAGGTGGAAGAAGACTCCTCTTTGTCTGGTTCAGCCATATGGTCACATCCTTCACTATCCTGCAGCTGGAGAGCTTCATATATTTCTACTTCTGAAAAGGTCTGAGACCCACTAGAAGTTCCAGAAACTGAATCTCCATCGTCAAGTTTCCGACGATGCATAGAGACTTCATGGTTCCCAAGTGTCTCCAAGTCGCTAATATGGGATGATGAGAAAAGAACAGAGGTCGGTCCAGCTACTTGCTGACAATCTCCCATTACTAATGTTGACTCAGCAACTTGACTACCACCTTCTTCAGCTTCCTGTTTACAGACAAAAGAAAGTAAATATTTCAGTGGGTTTGACAAGGTTCATAATAACCTGAAAGTCATCATAGGAAGAGTGCATTCAGAGCAGCAGAAGAACGCCAGCCGTGTAAAACAAACTTTTGCAAGTTTGGTATCATTTAGGCACGGATGAATTTTTTCAGCGAACTTTGAAAGGTAAAACACCGTATAAAGGTAATTACACTTCATAACCTTCTATGAAGTTGCTTAATCAATCCATCAACCTTACAATCGACTATTCCCTTCTTTATTATTACCATGCAAGGTAATTTTCAAGTTGGGACCAAAATATATCACACATATATATTGCTTAATTCATTATTAAGATGTTTTTTTTTTAAAATATAAGATAAATTTAACAAGTTCGAAACAAGCCAAAATGAAAGAGGTATAAAGTGCATTTCTCAATGCAAGTATAGGAGAAATTTCACTTGCTGCTAATAGGTAAAACAAACAAGTACCTCTATCGGTGACAAGTTGCTCCTACGAAGAACAGATAACTGTGAATTCACGCCAGTAGATGACTTGGAAAAAGCTCCAGATTCTCTAAAGCACTGGTCACCTCTTAATGGTGAAGTTTCTGACAAAGAAATTCCAATTTTCTCATCACTGGAACTGGAAGCAGTGTCATGACATGTTTTATTTGAACTTCCTATCTTCTCAAGAAACATTACTCCAGTTTCTTCACTGCTTGTTTCATTGGGTCCTACAGAAGAAGAATACTCGGCAATGCTATCTGCTGGAGGCATTTTCTGGGAAGTATCTTCAAGGATCTTGTATAATAACTTCTTGATTACAGGTCTTTTAAGAGAAGCCTCCGCAGGTGGGAACCATTTTCTACTTAGCTGGAAAAATAGTAACATATTCGTAATTTATCAATACTCCACACAAATTTAAAATTTTGGGAAAACATTAAACAAGAATAATGTACTAATTGACATGGTGATACGGTCATCTATGACCACATGAGATGTATTTCAATCTATTATAATAGGGTATATACGATCATCAATACCTACAGTCAAATCCAAAAACCAGGAAACTAGACGATAAAACTACAAGACGCCTTTGAAGTGGGAAGGACGAGTTCGGCATGTGGCTGTCCTAGTTATTAATTCCAAAGCTTGGATTCGTCACCTTGAAATCATTCATAAAGAAATTTGTCCTACCAGAAAATGTATAAATAAATAAAACCGGGATATGACAAGGTTGTCCTCATTTGGTTTTTTATATCCCAGTTGCTTGTATACCCAAAGACAGAAAGGGGACCAATAAACTTGTGAATCAGTGAAAGGAAGAGTCCATTTATTTTAACAAGACTTCCCAACAAGCAGTAGCCTGGGGATCATCACTCCTTTCATACTCTGAATGAAGAAAACCAGATTAAGTCTTGAGACATGGAAACAAGGAAATGTCGGAAATATGGATCTACGAGTTTCTCCTGTGAGCATTTACTTAAATCCTCCTCTCCAAAGGGAAACAAAAATTGTAGGTCAATTTTAAAAAATAATAATAATAATAATCAAAAAACCATCTCAAAAAGTCACTTCTGGAAAAAGACTGCCTAAAAATATCTGACTTACACATGCAAGTAGACATCAACAAACATAAGTAATAACAGTGATAAAGTGCTCAGATATGAAACGGGGTAATAACCCTCTGTCAAATCCTTGATAATGTAAAATATCTCATTCTGGATTACGTAAACAACCCAATTTTAAGAACAGAGACTGCAAGGGATTCCAGAAATTCAAAACTTCCTAAAGTTGGAAAGAGGGAATACACTGAGGTTCAAAAGTACACTCTTAATGTCATTATGAAGAAATAAACATCACTAGATGCTTAAGTTATCAGTATAACTATAACCTACATTCAAAAGACTTTCCCCACAACTGGAAGGCGCTCCCCAAGGCCTTGGAATTGTAAAGCCTTGTAGCAGCAAGCAAAAGTTCACTTTAATTTATCACTTTAATTTTTTACCACTACTAATATCCCGTAAAGGTAAGGTCAATGCTAAATGTTGCAGGTACAATACATTTTGGAGAATAATTAATGGAAAACAAAGTTAGCCCTTATATATTTTCCAGATTAACAAGTTCGCAAAACAAAAAGAACATAAGTATTATACTTACAAACTTGGAGAACTTTGAAATATTAAAGGGGCTGAATTCAAGAGGAGCTTCCTCCAGAAAAAGCTCCACGTAATGTAGCAAGAAAATGCCGCAGTCAAACAGATTTTCCTGCTGTGGTAGCTGAATTAACAGTAAAAAAAGAAACAAGTCAATAAATTTTGACTTCTTCAAAAAGAGAGGTAACTAGCTGTCCGTGTAGATAAGTAACAAATAACTCATCTTACATATTGCTTTGAATAAAGCTTGGAATATATGTCAAGGGAGAATATAAAGAAAAGTCCAACAAGACATGAATTCGAGTACAGACAAACAAGAGAATAATGACTAATGAGAAAAATCATAGAAGTCACAAGAAGTTATTGTAAGTTGACCAGCAAATATGATCTAATCCTTCGTCGAACAACTACAATAAAAACTAGAAAGTAGTCTGGGAATGAACAAACAGATTCAATGAACAATTACAATAAGATCTGTATAATCCTGAAAAAATGCAAATGAAGTGGGACCTCTCGAGGCGTCCGCCAAGATAGAATTTTGTTAACCATCTCAACATTCCATCTAGTATGACAAAAATGGAAATTCCTTGAGTAAATTCCTTTTGAAATGAACTTTCAAGGGCTTCTAAAATTACCTCATATCACCATATAAGAGTACCAGGAGGAGAAAAAAAAAAGACGAAGAAGAAAAAGATATTATTTGCTTAAAAACAGAAGAATTATGAATATTCAACATCCATATTTAAATTTTTTTTTTCTTTTCAATAAGAGGCAAGAAATTTATTGTAACAAATACAAGAGAACCAAGTAGTTTAATTGCTGCATAATTAATTGAGCACCGCACCCCACATCATGTGAAAAACATAAGCCAACAGCTTTTAACAAAGTTTTTCACTCAACTTTGCAGAAAAAGAAGATTATTTGCTGTATTGGTGCAAAGACAAACAGGCCAAAGAGTAACTGTCATAGAAAAACAAAAATATACAGTTCAAATAGTAATTGGGTCTGTTTTTTAAAACTAAAATGTTGTACAAAAAAGCAAGGGAATACCTCCAGCGAAATAAACCTCAAATTTAGGAATTTTGACGAAACATCTTCTGTTCTACCACTATGTCTCTCTTTCCATTCTTCACATAGGTAACTACAATCTCATGACACAGACAACATGACAAGTGTTAGGTTCAATCAGCAAAAAAATCCACATATTAGGAAGAAAAAAAATTCAAGCTACTACAAACAAGGGATTGACATGTCAGAATTCCCCTCCTATCAAAATATTTACCCCATACTTTTCACAAACCCATTGCCAAAACCAAATGTGTGGGACTCAAAGAAAGCAACAACTACATTTAAGCATGCTTGGTTCCCTCACCACAAAAGGAAGTTGTTTCAATCACAATTAACTTTACTAAACTGAAGAAGAAAATTCAGAGAACTACTACCATATTAGTAAGAGTAATGCTATGAGGTGCCCAACACTACAAGACGTGTCTTTCTGTTACTAGCTAATTATAGTTACACATCAAGTGAGACCCGTGTGGGACTTAGTCTATTAATTATAATCAGCCAGTAACAGATAAACACATCATATAGTATTAGGCACCAATGATTCCCCATAGCATTACTCTATTAGTAACACCAGCTAAACATTTTGGGATGAATTTTTTCCAAAAAATTTTGTTAAACAGTAAAGAATCCAATTCATGACAGTTTTCATTTTGACTTTCTTTCTATGACATAATCTATGTTAGACCCATGAGGGTCGAGTTGTCAGGTCTGGGGTTTAATTCCTTATTCCTCGCGGGACCTACCTTGCAAAATGTTATGATTTACTACCTTGCAATATGTTATGGTCTGCCTCCCAAACATTTAGGGTTCAACGGGAAGACACTTATAAAAAATAATCTATATTAGATTCTTAATGTACACGATATAGATAGTGGTTAGGGAGGACTGTTTGTCCGCTCTTCTACTATTTTGGACTTTTATTCATCTTTTTTTATCAAATATCAATGTTTCCAACAAAAAATAACATTGAAAAACAACTGTTTCTATTCTTTTTTCTCGTTTCGCTATATACAAAACAGAATATTTATCAAATAAATGGGGCCAAAAAATAATAATAATAAAAAGAAACACAACAACAAGAATTGGCCCTCATATAGTTCACATGAATACAAAAGAAACATCAGAAAGCCAAAAAAACTGCAGCATATACACAAAGAAAGTATTGCTTATACTTTGTCGGTCTTCTTAATAAAACTCCTAGTTTCTTATACATAAATAAAAACAACCACTTGTTAATATATAAACACACATTTGTTATTTATATGACAATTTTTCGCTATGTGCAATGTATTCAAGATATTGTCGCTCAACTTATAAACCTTCCCCAAAATGTTTTTCTTTTGAATCAAGAGAAGCTTCAGAAAAAAGTATCTAATAAAGATATTTATTATAATATATGTCTCCATGGGAAAAGAAAAATATATAGATTATATAAACATAGATGCTTTTTTAATATTTTTTATGAGACAAAGAAACTAATATGAATAAAATTATAAGAATACATGATGATAAGCTATCATCATAATATACAGCCAAATACTCCAGTCTCTACAGAAATCAAAAAATGAAAAATCTCCGAAGTCTTTAGTATGAAAAAAGCCAAGGAGCAACCCAATACTTAATCCTATCCCAAATCACATCAAAATCCATCATTACATCTTCAAAAATCCTACTATTTCTTTCTAACCATAATGACCAACAAAATAGCCATATCAAAATCACCCGACCCCCATTATATGTACTTGTTTATTATTGTAAAAAAAGACAATAAGGGAAAAGCTATAAATTTCAAAGAGTGAAATGTTATTTTCACTGGTAATTGAAAATATTGCAATCTTTAGTGACTCCTCAAGAAGCACATATATAGAAGTCTACCTTTGCATAAGATTCTTGAGGCCTTTGTGACTTCCTTTAATAGAATCCATATGTAAAATGCATGGTACCTTGGATGTGCCTTCAGATTCTTCGTCTAAAACTAATGAAAGACATACCATGAACAAGAGGTAACCTTTATAAAGATAAAAATACAAAAATATAAAAAAATGCAACCATATAAAATCTTGCCTTCGAGATTAGGCGCTTCACCAGGATGACAGATGACAAGCAAACTCCAATGAAGACTGTGATCGGTGCATTAAGAACTCAAATTAGAGAGCAATATCACAAGGAATATCCTCCAGAGATGCAAGCAATATAACTCTCAGATATTTTCTCACCTGTAATTTACTGGAATGAATATGTAGTCCTTTTCAAAAAGGTTGACTTTCCTTGTCCATTTACGAACACGTTGAAATGCTGCCTTGCCTTCATGAGCACTTGATGGATCTTTGTCTAAATCAACAAGCTTCCGAAAGAAAAAACTATTGAAAAAATAGAACCTGTGCTTTTTGTCGGATGGAATCTTGTTTGCCAAATATCTGCAAGAACTTCATAATTAGACTTCCTAATCTAAAAACTATTCAGTTTTATAAAATAAAAACCAAAAGTTAACCACATCTTAATAACTTAAGCTTTTGAGGCAAATGCTTTAACAGACCAACTCCTAAAGCCAAGTCTTGCAAGTTGCAAGCATAACTTTTATTCTTAATTTTCCAAGTTAGGTTCCGTTGGTCTAACTACTTCTCTCTAAATTATTCTAGTGCTGATCTTGTTCAATCCATGTTAACCAAAGAATAATATGTATGCGCATAAAGACTAGTGATTTCTTAATATAGTATCAAAATGGGTGGTCTAGGCTCAAATATCTCCATCTGCACTTTTTCAGTTCTTGATCTTTTCTATTGTTTTCATCGAGCTTGTTCTCAAAATAATCAAATATCAGGATTGTTCAGTCTACAGTCCATGTCATCTCAGGCCATGCCTGTTAAATGATGTTAAAGCTGTATCTCTCGAGTTAGCTGTAACCCATATTTTTAGGGATTTCATCCAGTACAGCATTTGCTGTACCACTCTTTAGGAAAGGATCAGATTATGTTTTAAATATTTTTTTGTGATTTGTTATTTATTCTGTTTCCTTATTTTTAGGGGCTGGTTATCCCTTTATATACTCAGCCCCTCATTGTATCGTATAATAAGGTGAATGAATAAAATTTCTTTCCTAAGCAGTGTTATTTTTTTCCTTCCGGTTTCTCTGCACAAAGGAACATTGACATTGTAAAATGGAAACAGACATTGTAAAATGGAAACAGGTATAGCCCATAGCATTATACAAATTGTCGAAAACAGATTTCAGTAAAACAATTGCTTGACCTAAGAATTCTTTTTCAATAACCACATTAAAATAAAAGAAATAAATAAAATAAAAATTATGCTATAAGATTGCGAAAGTTTTATTTACAGAGAACAAAATACCAAATGGAACTTGGGTTCTTGCTAAAGTTTATAATAATTGAGCTACTGAAAATTTTCTGCATGCTGTAAAGTTCAATAATATGAATTAAGTTGCTTTTATCGCCGACATGCAGATTATATTGCCTCGGGAGATCTAATCAAACACATATAATATCAACTTACGGACTAATTAAACAAAACCTTACCTTTCAAAGATTTTTTTTTTCGATTATATTATCTGGGTTTGCGGTTTAGAGAAGTAAAAGCTAGCATCTGATACTTGAAAAAACTGCAGAGGATCATATTAAGCTATCTTGAACTTACTTAATATAAAAGTCGATTATAGTATCATTGATGAATGTCTCTGGCTGTAGAAGCTCAACATCTCTCTTACTAATAGTAACTGCATCAGGATCTCCTTTAGGATAGATAACATCTTCAAAAGACTCATCAGAACTGTGAAAAAGCCAAACTAAATCAACATAATAGATGTTATTAAGTAAAAGTAGAATTGGTGTTGTCTGATGTGCTGAAAAATGCACATTAGAAGTTTTATTTGTTTCTGTCATAGCTTTGAAATACTTAATCTATCTCATATATAGTTAGGACTGTCACCTCCTGGGGAAAAGACAATTATTAGGTCACACTATTCCTCTTTGGTTGAACTCTGTAAAACCAAAGTTAACCCCATGGGCAAGTATAGAAAGTGAGAGCCACACTGGTGTCTTTTGATTTAGTTATTAATATTTGCTTGAAACGCACTAGTTCATCTTATTTTGAACTGGAAGTATTACATTGTTAAATTCAACTTTTAGGATAAATGTTTTTTGGCCCTGAAGGGCCGAATACGTTAAACATATTGACTCCCTGGTCTAGCGAGGACTTTTAGAAACTATTTGCTAGTTTTTATTTTAAAGATAAAATGTATCTATTAAATCTTAAAGGTAGCAGAAGGGAGAAGAAATCAACAAAACAAATATAATGTAAAATGCATGGTACATTGACTAGTATGAGCATTGTTTCTTCGACTTACCCAGAAATGTAACACCTTGGAGAGAACATGCTACTCTGCCCAAACAAACGGCTTTCACTCCTTACCATCTTGGCACTGCAAGAGAGTAAATGGAATAATTACACAATGCTTCAAATTTACAGATAAATTCTTTTTGTAAACAGGGAAAAAGTAATTTGAAAGCAAATGAGAAACTGGACAACAAAATTTCCTCCACAAGGATTTACTGAAATCCAAGACTTACAGAACACCTGATAAAATCTAAGCCTTTCTGGTCACAAGGAAAAAAAAATGCAACTGCCTTTGGAAGTACGTGAAATAATCAAATATTCTTCAGAAAGGTTAGCTCCAAATAAATTCCTGTTCCTATTCCTATATGATCAGTTGTAAGGTGAACTGGCCAAAAGAAGATGAAGAAGAAGAAGAAGAAGGTCCTAACAAGTGTACTTCAAGTCAATAAGAAATGCAGAAGAAGAAGAAGGTAGTATTAACAAGTGTACTCCAAGTCAACAAAAGACGCACTCAAAATCAATATTCCATTTGTCCTTGTATCTCATATCCAATGTTTTGATTGCTTCCTGTCCTTTGACCCAGCGAGGATCATAAACTGAAAACTGCAACTGCTCAACACCTGCATGTATTTTGGAAGAAAAACACTACTTAAGCACATTGAACAAAAAGAAAACTATCACAAGAGAAATCAATTTGTTGGAAACAATGCCTAACAGTGAAAGAAACATTGTTCATAGAACATTAACAAAGACAACAACTAACACAATAACCTTGAATGAGAAATGGAACTGCATTCCTTTGCTCAAAGAAATGATCCACAACCACACTTAGAATTTGAAGACAAGACATTTGAATAGAAAAAGAAAAGTTTGGCAAGAAAATTCAAGATCTAAGCACACAATACATAGGAACGGTTTATCCATCCTCCAAAACATCATTTTTGATATAGCTCCAAAACATTTTAATCAGTGCATGGGTATCCTCATCATTTACTCGCATCTTATTATANNTCTTCTTTGAAAGGAAGTACAACCAAAGAAATGAAAAAGTCTAAAGAAAAAAATGTTCAGAATACTAAATCAGTAAACAACACACAAACAAGTTGATCCATTTGAATCCTAAACAAAATATCTCCCCAACCAAACCTCTGTAATTTCACGAACCTGAAGTTTTAATTGCATTTCCAACTCCTCTAGAATTATTTGACTTAAGATCAATGGTAACACGGGCAGTTTCGACCTGCATCAGCGCACATTTAGATTTGCTAAAAGTAAAAGTCAAAGGAGGAGAAAATGTAACTCACCAATCCAGACCAGTTTGATTCAATATTAATAATATCCTCAATAGCCCATTCAAAGTAAAATGTTTTTCCGGTCCCACTAAATGGTGAACCTTCTAGTTTGATGCAGTGGCATGAAAATGTTAAGCAAGATTCCATAGAATATATGTCTCGATATACAATAAAATCAGGGAAGATTTTAACGGTCATGTTTTTGTCATCCTGCAAGTTATAATAAATCAAATGTCAGTTAAAGTCCAACCATTAGTATTTTTAATATGTAAAAGGAGAGAAAAAAAATGACCAAATTAAAACATATTTCACAAAATACTATCCAAGTAACACATCAACCATACGAAAGGATGCTAATTCTCCAGTGCATATGATGGGATTTAGGAATAATTTATGCAACTAAGTTAGACATAAAATAGAAACTATCTACGTCATTTATTGAATTTATAAGGTGTTATCTAATTTCAAGTAACTAGGATTACGTTTCCTTTTATGCCAATTTCTCGTTCTAGTCTACTTTACTTAGTTGTGTACAATGCCTACCCATAAATTGGACTGTATGATCATTGTTAATTAGACTTGTTATGAAAATTAATCAAACAATTATCTTCTTTCTCTTCTCTTTTCTCCCTCTAGTCATACATCAGCATACAAGTAAATCATGAGCATTAACAGGGAGTTCAATATTTAAACACCCTCCCCCGATTTATTTATAAAAAAAAAGTATAAAACTATGGCATTGGCATTGACATAACCCGATGTATACATGATTGAATTTCTACGGCTAAATTAATATTTAAACACTCTCCCCCAATTTAATTAAAATTTAAAAAAAAAAAAAACAACACACACACGCTGAAGATGCTATTCTTTTTTATATTAAGATATCCTACAGAAACATATAAACTAGAAATGAGGAAATTAACCTTAGTATCTTACTGACTTAAGCTTCTATAAATGTTATACCTTTTAATTTGGAATCGATCCTTTTAAAGTAACTATGGAACAAAGTACAAGGAGTTAATCTTTCTATAAAGAAAGAGACAGGATAGATAGAAACAATAAGGTTTAACTGATCGTATAAGTATGTTTTACTTGAGGAGCTTCAGAGAAGCTACATGGTTCCAGCTTCAAAAACTCTCCTAGAATGCCAAAATTCTTCTCATAATTATCCAATCAACTCCTAAAAGCAATTTTTGAGCTTAAAAGTATAAAAATATGCCAAACAGACACTCCGTTCTTTTCTTTTAATACTGTCAATTTATAAGTTTACAAGATTCAATATGAAGCTACGCCATTCTGCTGCATTATCTCAAGGAAATAACCATTATCTAAGGTCCTGTCAATAATTGGTTTTTCCTAGTAATGCTAAGGGCGCCAATTTTTGTGCCGAAATTGTACGCAAAATTAATTGGCAAACTGATTGGGCATGATGTTAATAACTACTTTCAACAGTATGGTTCCATTTTGAGATAACATGTGATTTAAAATCATGCTACATTAATTTATGTAAAAAACGTTTCCTATCCGTAACATTACTTGACACTATATATATATATATATATATATATCTAAGTCTCATATGACACACGAGTTGCACTAAGACGTGCATGAAATGTACTTCAAACTCTCAAAAGCTCAAATTATAGTTTGATGGCCAAATCGCTCAGAATAAAGGACTGTTGACAATTCAAAGACCCATATGATAGCTTGTTCATAAGCGAAAGCACAACAATTTTCAGGGTAACTAGATAATCCACTTTCTGATCAGGAACTTGGAGATCTTTTGTTATACCAATTAGCAAACAATAAACTGGCTTCTTCTTTTTCATAAGATGATAAGAAACAGAACTTCATGATGAAAAAGAAGTTACAGAACTAACAGAAAATTAAATATCCACATCAAAAATATGAAAGAAAAAAAATATTAAGAACAAGTCTTCCAACTAAGAACAATCAAGAAAATGAAAAATCCTCCAACTCCTAGGCCCATAATGAAGCTATAAATTTTGCTCTCTCCCATAAGGATAACAAATCAATAACTAGCGTCTTGAGTATGCTACTCAATTGTTTTTCAATTGTATTATGTTTGGATGATTATCACAATATGCCTTCGGCATCCTCAAAAAGGCTTAAGTTGTAGAAAACACAAACAAGTCAAGAGAACTTACAATTTTATATCCACCGTAATCTGGCTCTATTACTTGTTTCTCCATGGGAACTGAAATTATGCAGAGCTTTTGAGTAAATAAATTGTATGCCATAGACAATAAAAGATAATATGCGGGAAACTTTATTTAGTATGAGAATAGGAAGGGAACAAACTTTGATTCGCTTCAGAACAGAAGGTTGAAATTGGCGAAGAGCTCATTTCAGATGATACTCTACCAAATTGCTTGCTCTGCAATAATTACTAAAACTTTACCACTTCATCACAAAATGATTAAATGAGGAACCTTGAACATCAGAATAAAACTGAATTACAATTTTGAATGTCGAAAGCAAGTTGAATTTCCTCCAAAATTAAATTATTTACTGGAACTAAATAAAATTCAAAACAAGAAACAAGCTTACGAAATTTACTCTGTGAGTTGAAGAACTGGATATCAAATAGGCATCCCCCATGTTGACACCACCATCTCCAAGTTGACAACTGTTTGGAGACATAACTGAATATGTACACTGACAACCTACACCATTAGAATCAATGTAAATAACAATCCATTACAATCCGCCTCAGGGGTCCTTGTCCCTTGTTTAACTACAGAAACAGGAAAACTCGAAACCTTAAACTGAAAATTAAGATTTGGGCAATAAGAAACTCTACCTTCATCGTCAACATCAATGGATTCATTCCTAGAATCCCGGTCTACAGTCTCAGTACCACGTGCAACTGCAGAGGAAACTTAGAGACAATTACAAAATTGTTGTTTTGTTAAATGAGAAGCAACTGAATACGCTGATGGCTCAGAGAACATTAAACAAAAATCTATTTCTATATGGTTCTTACTATTTCACACAGCTCATGATAAGTACCTCCGAATTAAGCCCAAACATGTTTCGTCACATAATGCAGTGACTCATTTTCTCTAACACAAAACAAATAAAAATAACCATAGCCTCTCGAATTGAATAAAAGTTGATCAGTGATTGGAAAGAAATATACCTACATGCATCACCAAAATATTTAGGCAAGATAGAATTGAAACTTCACAACATCAAAATAAGATTGGTTCTTCACTAATTGAATACCCTTTCCCCAAAAAGTTCTTTGATACATAATTCTACGCATTAATTAACTTCAAATACCCAGTAGCTTCACCATCTAGTACATTCATTCCGTTTTTCCCTTTTTCTATCTCCAAAAAAGCGTTAAATCACCTGTTTGGCTGCCCAGAAAACTCTTAAACTAAGAAAAAGAAAATCCACATTATTACAATATCCCACACTACTACAATATCCCACACTACAATACCATCCGATTTTCTCAATAACTTCTTTTCCTCCATTTCTCAGTGCTCACACCACTAAAACCTCTCCAAAATTCAAAAAAAAAAAAAAAAGAAAAGAAAAGAAAATCATTCCTCTCTTACACAAATTTCCTCGACAAACACCAGTATTCAAAACCATTCAAAACACAAAACCCTAAGAGGAAAAAAAAAAAAAAAGAAGAAGAAGAATAAACGAGGAAGAAGAGAACTTACAGCTCTGGAGAAAATGGTACTTGTTAATGGGAGAATGGTCTCGACTGTTCTTCGTTTTCTTCTTGGTCCCACTTCCATGGCTTCCGAGCTTTTGGCAGGAGAACCTCTTGGAGAACCGCTCAACGTGATCATTGTCGTCGAACTCGAACACTTCGAACTTCTCCTTCTTCTTCTTCTTCATCTTGTTAATGGAGTAGTAGTCCGAGTGGGAAGACCGAGTCATGGCTCCGAGTCCGAATCGGTCCAACTCAGAAATTTAAAAACCAAAACCAAAACCAAATATTCTATGTTTTTGTATCTATATATATGTTTTGTCTTCTTCTTCTTCAACTATTTTAATTAATTATAATTTATGTATATTATTATTTAATTTATTTTAAATTAAAGGAGAGAGGGAGAAGAAAAGTGCCTCGGAAGTTTTATGAATGGGCCCCACTCTCCAGATCCTGTCAATCAATTTTGAACTCGGTTTGGCGAGTTTTTTTCTTTTTAGGAAATTTGATTTTTTATGTAATTTGTCAAAACAAATTGAAAAATCCCGAAATTTAAAATTATTCTGAAAAATCTAAAATTTATATATAAAAATATCATTTTTTAAAATATTTAAAAAAATACTATTTTTTATTAATTGATGAGATATTTAAGGTAGCTAGTCGAGTTACCTGAGGTAACTTGAACAGTTACTTCAAGTAATTGAATTGGTTACTCTAAGTAACCTAATTAGTTACCTCGAGTACCATTGAAAAATACCAATTTTGAAGAAAAAATAGTATTTTTCTAAATAATTTTTAAAAGTATTATTTTTCTAATAATACTTTTAAAAAGTGATATTTTTCTAAATCAAACCGGAATTTTTCAAAAAAATCAGTCCATTCAGGGTTTTTCAAATTTTGGTATTTTGGGCCTGAATTTTTGTAATAAGCCCCTTTTTTTTAGATTGAACAATCATACCTCATTTTGAATATATGGTTTAGTAGATATTTCTTTTTGTTTTTATCAACAATTATATCATTTTTTTAATAGTAATAATTTGTATTTATCATTATACCTATAATAAATCATTTATTTATCAATATTAAGAGACGATATATCATTTATCTTAATATATTATTTATATACTATGACTTAAAATTTTTATCACTTATAGGTGATAATATATTTATCATTATATCCTTAGTAAATTACTCAATTATCATTATTAAGAGGTGGTATATTATTTATTTACTATGATTTAAAAAACATTATCACTCATATTTATTATTATACTCTTGTAAATTACTTATTTATCACTATTAGGTGATAGTATATTATTTATTTACCATAATTTTAAAAAATATTTTACTTATAGGCGGTGGTTTATTTACTATTATACTCCTGGTAAATTACTTATTTACTACTTTTATAAGTTGGTATATAATTTATTTACTATGAACTAAAAAAAAAAAAAAAAACTCTCACTTATAGTTATAAACTATGGCATATTATTATTATATCATTAGTAAATTACTCAATTATTTATTTGTCACTTTAAAAACTAGTATATCATTTATTTATTATTGAACTCAAAATGAATGCCACTAAGTAAATTCTAATTTGAACCTAGTAAAAAAAAAAAAGAAGTGAGTAATAAAAGCTCCATAGAAAATAAAGAAAAATAAACAAGAAAATTAAAAATTAAACAAGTAATTGGAAACGACAATTCAAGGGATTAAAATTACCAAGTTTTTAGAAATCCACCACCATTTAACTAAGCAATTATCTTCTATTAATTAACTCTCACAATTAAAGTAACACTAGAAATAAATTTATGTCTATTCATGGATATAACAATTAAGTACAAAATAAATAAAGGGTTTCTAACACTTATACCTACAAAAACTGAAAAGAATTACAAAAATACGGAAGTTACGGTTTTTCCAATTTTTGTACAGTTTTAATTAGGAAAATATCATTTTTTTTAAAATATTTAAAAAATTACCATTTTAAAAATAGTTACTAGTTACCGGTGTCTGGAAACTGGTTACTGGAAACTGGTTACCAGTTATATACCAGTTATAAATATCTTTGATTACAAGTTACTAGTTTCTGGAAACTAGTTACTATTTTAAAAAATAGCATTTTTATAAATATTTTTTAAAAAATGGTATTTTTCTAATAAAAACCGTACCAGACCGTGAAAAATACAAAAGTACCGTATTTTTCTAATTTTTTTTTCAGAAATACCGTATATTTTCTAATTTCTCCATAAATAAATCTTGTGTATATTCTTATTCGCTTCATGTGTAGTGTGTTTAAGCATTCAATATATCAAACATTAAGATCACAAAAAATCAAAGAAACGACATAATCTATGAAGAACCAAGCCATGATTAATCAAACAGTCCTATAACTATCAAAAATACATGATATTAATGATGAAAGAAAATTCAACTTAATTATTTAAGAAGCAAGAACAATATTCATTGAAGCACACATAAAAGGGAATTAATTTAATAAAAAGATAAAAGCTTTGCTAAATAGTGGTTCATCCTCAACCTCAGTACAAGAAAATTAGAAAGACATTATAGAATAAAGAACACAAAGAATTATATAACCAGCCATGATCATAAAGTCCTTCTAATCCTTTTTCTACTCTCTGCCTTTTGCCTTTAGTCATTGGGCCTCTACTGTTTTGGATTTTTGTAGTATGTCTTCTAACGCTTTATACTTGTAATTTCCTCCTCGGTTGAAATTATTCCCTTGCAAATTAAAAATAATAAAATTAACTAATAATGACAAATGAAAATAACTGACAAAATTAGAATTAAGGGTATAAATATGCACTCATCAGCAAGATTGAAACCCTCATAGGTCGATAGGATCTAGGTTTGTGCTTTCTTCATCCACTTTATCATTGTTAACCCAGAACCAAACTCACTGATTTTCGACCAATAGTTACTCAGGGTCAACTTGGTGGTGGAGGAGTCGAATTTGTTTAGGTTTCATCTTAGTTCTCTAATTCCAATTAGGTTTCAGATTCAAATCTTTTCATGTTAATGATAATAGAAGCAAACTAAAAACAGATTTTGGTTTTTATAAATTTGAATATGCCATTGATAGACTTGTTTGAATATGCGTATTACAGATTCTGTAAGTGTTCCCAAATCGTTAGAAGTAGATATAAATATTAGTTTTGTAATGTCTAAAAATTTCTCAGGTTTAGTATTGCTCATATATATTTCTTTTAGTTACAAAAAAGTACGTATCCTATCATGTTGAACTCTCATATTTAGAATATAATTTTGGAAATTTGTGTCATAATGAATAAGTAGACTAAATTGGGGCACGTCTACAGTAGGGGCGTCCCTGCGTAGGGTCCTGTCTATACACCGTTTGATGGGAATCTGTGTATAAACAGATTCCCTATAGATTCCCGTTATTCCCCACAGATTCCCATCAAACGGTGTATAAAGGGTGGCCCTACGTAGGGGCGCCCCTACTGTAGCCCTCCCCACTAAATTGTAGTGATTTCTTAAAGAGTATTACTAGTTGAATTTTCTGCTTAAAAATTTATCTTCCGAGGGATAACAGGTTCGTTATCTTCGATTATGAAGTTTAAAGTAGGAAAAAAAAAATAAAAAAAGCCAAAGTGTACATAGATATGGTGAGGAATAGGGAAAATATTTGAGACTGATGCCAGAAGCTTATTTTAAGTGCTAGAAGGGAGAAATATCATGGAAACTAGGTATAAAAGAAGTACATATACCAAATGTGGCTATCCAAGAATGAGGAGTGAAATCTATTATCAGAAACTTAGATAAACCATGATATACCTGGGTTAACTTATTGATCAACACATTAATCAAAACTTCTGTAGTTCATCAAAATTTGGAATAGGGGCGTAATTATAAACAGTGATGATTTATTCATTTTTTATTGTTTATAATAGAGCGACTAGGACTACATGTCTCACTGTACTAGCAATATTGATTACGAGAGCAATAGACTATTTGGACTTCAATACAGTGACAATCAGGCTTATCAATTCTCTATTCTATAATTGTACTGATGTTATAGTTCTTAAACAAACTACTGAGTTTTGAAACATTACAGTCCTTTTATGTGTTTTCTACAAGTTTTTAAGGCCATATACTTATGTGCATAATTATATACTTGCCATAACTTGAATCTTGTAACTTACAACTTTAGAAAACTAACAACTAATTTAGTTATTAGAAACCAAAAATAAATTTGGTTGTTGGAAACCATCACTAATCTTGTAATTAGGTCCCTCGAGAAATTATGTACCAAATTAGTCACAAGAAACTAGCTACTAATTCACCAATATTCGGTAAGATTATGCCTAAAAAGTATTTATTATTAATGGCTATTTATTGAATATTTTGGATATCTAATAAAATTATATTTCATGCATAATATTTGTGATAATATTTTAATTATTGTACGATAGTAAATGTCAAAATGTTTCATGATTTATTTATCAGAGAAATATTTTAATAAAGTTATTTATCAAAATTAAGACATATTTTCTCTAATTAAATCAAATAAGTTTGTTCACAACTAATAAGAAAAGCTGGACATTTCTTTTAGATCGTGTTATTATTAAGTCAAATAAGTTTGTTCACAATTAATAAGAGAAGCTGGACACTTCTTTTGGATCGTGTTGTAAGACTTTGAGTATTTATAGTATATTTTACGCTATACTGGTATGACTATATATAAAAATTCTTAGTATATGTAAAAGTACATTGAACAAGGACCATATAAAATATGTTCTTGTAATAAATGTCGTTGACAAGAACATATTCTCATAAAATTGATAATTAGCATCGTCTTTCTTAATCTTGAAATAGGTAATGAACTCGTTTTCATAAATTATATTACTTGAGATGTTAAAAGGTATGGATCAAAAAATTGACGATCTAAACTTTGGTATTTTGGTAATGCATTATTATGGGTATTGAGAACATATGCTTATAGATATGGAATTCACAACTTTATTATATAGAGGAGTGAATAATGACTTGAGGAGCTATAGGAGCTTAGATGATTGAAACCTTAGCTAAGTAATTAATAAAATTGATTATTTTATTAATTGAAGACTTTATGTAAGTCTGATCATCCATTAGATATAGTCTTGTATGAACGAATCGAAAGATATAATTAGAGGGGTAAAATAGTAATTTTACTTATCTCCAATTATCGCTATTCATGTGGAGATACACATGCAAATGTTAATTATCTAATGGGCATAATTTTAATTATAAAGTGTCTTTTGTGATATTTATTTAATTTAAGAGTGCAAATTGGACCTTTTGGTGGAATAAGTCCATAATTAGTAGTACAAGCCTACTTTATTAAAAGTTAATTAAAATTGGATCTTTATTTATTGGAGCTTGAGTTAAATAGATCGATTTAGGTTCTCAATCTATACCAACATCTTAGACTACATGAGATCAACAAATTAGGCTCAAAAGGTTATCTAGTCAGTTACACAAAAGGGAGAAAATGCTAAATGGGAAGGCAGGCTTTTAGGGCCTATCTAGTTTGCTCGTTAAAGCAAAATTAGGCTAGACTATACCCTAGGGCTATCCGAAATTCCTCCTTAGGGGAGAGCCTACCCCTCTTTTGTGGGTTACGCTTTAGGTTTTACTGAAACATTTTTTTGGCAGCTGCACAGAAAACTGAGAGAAAAGTGAGAGAGAAAAATTCTTTGAGCTACCATTAGAGGCCATTAGAGTTCTTAAATTCTCATTTGGAGGTTGATCAAGATCAAGGTATGCACACATCTCTGCAGTTATAAGCTTAGTGCATAGGAAGAAAGACTCACTGGTTAAGATATAATTCTATTGCATGTATTTAGGCTATAACAAAGTAACTAAACGGTTTTTATGAAAAACTATAATCCGAAAAAATTTGTTTTCTATGCTTCCGCTCATCTTCGATTTGTCATGTTTTTCATAAATTATAAACAACGATATTGTAAGTGGACACTCTGGAAACTAACACTCAAATTGGTTACCAAAAATCAATTACCAATTTTGGAACAAGCAACCAATTCATTGATCTTGTAATTAGGCCCTTGAAATCAGTAATTAAATTTGTTACTAGTTATTCTTGAAGTTAGTAAGCAATTTCATTAATGAAAACTAGAAAATAAAATTGGTTTCTACTAGGAATTATAATCCAATCTGGTTATCAGAAAACCCAAATATTTTAATGACTATTCATGACAATAAAAACTAAATTAGTTTATACCAATAACCAGAAACTAATCTTGTAGTATTAACAAAATTAGTTCTCGTAAACCAGTAACCATGTTATTTACTGGAAACTAATAACTAGCAACTAAAGAAACTATTTAGTTACCAATAACCAGAGGAACCATGTGGTTACCATAAGTCACGTACTTGTTTTAGCTAAGATATTTGGTTTCCTGTTATAACATAAAAAAAAAATTTAATAATCGAACAGTTTCTCTTTTTTCTTAATAAAAAAATGCAACAAAAAGAAGAAAATATTTTCCTCATTCCATATACATATTAAAGAAGAAAAGAGTAATGTCTCATATCTCTAGTGGGAAAAAAAATATGAAGGAAAGAAAAAAGAGTAGCTCTTTCTATTTCTAAAGGGGAAAACAAGTTACTTGCTCATTTTGTTGAAAAGGAGAAAAAGAAAGAGCAAAGGAAATAAAAAGTGGAAAAACAGAGAGTATTTGCTATGCATCAAATTTATTTATCGAAGATACTTTATATTAATATCTTACAAATTATAATTAGTTCTATATTACAACTTTAAAAAAAAAGAGAAAATTTGAATTTATATGATAAAATTTAAAAAACAATTGAAAAATCTCGAAATTTCAAATCTTAAAAAAAATCTCAGAATTATTTAGAAAAATATAATTTTTAAAAATATGTAAAAAAATATCACTTTTCACAAATTGATAAGATATTTAAGGTAACTAGGCTAGATACCTCGAGCATCTTTGAAAAGTACTGATTTTGAAAAAAATAGTATTTTTCTAAATATGTTTAGAAAATTGTATTTTTTTTAAAATAAAATTCGAGTTTTTTCAAAAGTTTCAGTCTATCAGGGATTTTTCATTTTTTGTGATTATGGGCCTAGATTTTTGTAAGAAGTCCTAAAAAACAAATAAGGAAAATATAGCATAGAAAGACTTCAAATTTCTTTAATATTATAAAGTGTAACACTTTCATAAAAATCCGAATATTACACAATATATATATATGTGTGCACCAATCCAGTAGGTATTTTTTTACCTATCCATAGGTATTGTTTGACCTAATAAAAATTCAGCACGCATATTTTTTCATGGTAAAAGGTGGAGAGAGAAAATTATTAAATAATAAATATTTATTTTTATTATTTTTTTCTAACTACTCAAATTATGGTAACTATTAGATTAATAATCCAAAGGTTAAAATACATACCTATAGATAAATTAAAAAAAATACCTAGTAGATTGGGAACCTATATATATAGATATCAACTCATCTTATTTGTTATCACTAATGAGGAATCAAAAGAAGGGAACTTGAATCTATTTTTGTTAACTTTTTTTTTATATATTTTTTTCAAGTGCTTGCAATTTTTTTTTCTACATTTCTATCTATATTTCCAAATATTACTGATATTATTACGATAATATTCGTAAATATCTTAATACTAGTTTATTTTCACAATATTTTATCAATATCTTACGGATACATGGGAAAAACATCTTTTTTCCCTAATACATCCATATCAATATTTCTAAAAAAGAAAAAAAAAAGAAAGAAAGAGAAAATAGTATTGCGATAATGTCCACAAATGTAGAAACATTTCAATCCATGCTCTACAATGTTGAAAATCAAGATTGTACTTAATTCTTATCTAGCCTCTTGATTTTGAAAAGCAACACGTTTTCCACCCATTCTTGATGATTCTCCTTGCAGTCATGTTCTCCAACTCTAAAAAGGCTATAAACTCAAAATTTAATAAATGCATATGAGAGATCTTGAGATTATGGAGGTGTTTTGATGATGGACTTTGCAGAGAAGAAGTTTGGAAAGGTATAATGGTGGATAGGATTGAAAATATATACATATAGGGTAGTCGGTGGTGCGAAATGAGCAAATAAAGTGAAAAAACTTAATTAAAAAGGGCAGTCTGGATACCCTACATCAGTGTCCGCACGAGTCTGAATCCAATCCAGATGTCCAGATATGGCCTTTTAGGTGTTTAGAGTTGCTCTTTCGAGCATCTAGACTTGGCCAGTCCCTATTTTATAAGTAATTTTTTTGGAAACTTAGAAAAATAAGTAAAACCAAGATTTGACAACTAGGAAATGTTTTCAAAAATCAATTTGGAGTGAAAAGCGGTGAAAATACTTGTCAAACATGGCCTCAAATGAATCTTGTTGGACAATTTAAAAAGGAATGTAAAATACCACAAAAAAAATTTAAAATTAAAATCAAATCATCAAACATTATATACA
>JXTC01000025.1:874548-886406 GCA_002914845.1 Trema orientale | reverse complement strand
GCCGGGCCGGGCCGGCCCGCGGGCCACTCTACCGGGCCATGGGCCGGCCCGTTGGGCCCGGCCCGAATTGCCACCATTATATCAATATGACTTAGGTCACTAAATAAGAATATGACATATTTATGTCACATTAGAAATTGTTACATCTTATAACCCAAAGTTAATAGTAGCACTAAAATAGTACTATGACACAATTTGAATGGCTAGGATATAAGTATACAAAGAATTAAGTAGGCAAATCAATCTAGTGGTAGAAAATAAGTTATAGAAAAAGATGAAGACTAGTGAGTTTTATCTTAGGGAGGTGATAACTTTAAAATAGTGAAATAGAAAAGGTAAAAAAAAAAAAAAAAGAATAAAACTAGTGGGTAGTTCTAAAAAAGAATTATATAAACAAAGCTAATTGATAGCTTTTGTCTCTAAAATCAAAAAGTAAGAAAAGGAAAATGATAATAGAGATTTTCTTTGGAAGTTATTACCCATAATTCAAAGAGGAAGACATAACAAAACTAATTGGTAGCTTTTGCCTCCAAAATAATTCGAAAGGTAAGAAAAGGAAAAATATAGTAGAGATTTTCTTTGAGAGTTAGTGGTATTGGATTCCAAATAATTGAAAAAGAGAAGAGATTAGAGATAAAGACAAAGGTAGTGGATGAATGTATAATTAAAATGTGAGGTAGTGGGAAAAAAATAAATAAATAAAAGTAATACATTGTAGTAAGATGCCTTCCATCTTTGCGCTATAAATAGACCCTTCATTTGGCAATTAAAAATCTATACTCAACCTTTCAATTACTTAATCAAAACTGTCTTCATCTTTTCTATCATCCTTTCTCTAAAAGAAAAACTCCTTCTACCTTATTTTCTTCCAAACCTATGAGAGCTACAATATATTATCTATCATCCTTGCTTTTCCTACAAAGAATCTAGAATTTAAGAATTATAATCAAGAGAAGAGAGCACCTAGTTTTGTGGTGGAGATATAAGGAAGAAGAATAAAAGATCTTTGGAAGGTATCTTGCACAAACACATTTAAGTTTATTAAGATTTTTAGCTCTAAAATTATGAGAAGTCTAATTTTAGTATTTTGATTTCTGGTAAAATATTGATACTTAGAAAAGTTCCCAAACATTCTAAGAAAGAAGATATAAGCTTGAAAGGTAAATATTCCCTCACCTTACTTGTTATGTGTTTAAATAGATATTATAAAGGAATAAATGAGTAATAACATATTTGATCAATTTAGATGTTATGTAATTTATTTTTATGTCAAGGCATAATTTGTTGATTTCTTAAGCCTTTAAATATGAATACTTCATGATAATAAAGGCTAAAATAATAATGATAATAATAATAATAATAAAATCAAAATGACTAAACTCAAAAGTGTAAGATTTTTATGTGAAAGACCCTAAAATAAATTATGTATGGACATGAATCAAGCTTAATGATTTAGACTTAGATCCTTATTTTTACTCATGAAAAATACTTTCCAAAAATTAAAAATATTTGCTCCAAAGTTGAAGGGACTAAAATATCAAAATTTTGAGCATTTTGCGTCAAAAGTGAAATCTTGACAAAATATAGGTCAAAACTGTGATAAAGTTATTTTAGGCAGTTTTAAAACTATATCAAAGTGTAAATAAATAAAGAAAGAATCTTTAACAAAAAGATAAGCTATAACTCAAGGTTTATCTTTGGAGGGCATAAATGTTAGAAATCTTAAGATTATGGAACAAAATATAAATTATGAAACTTGAAATTTTGGGTTAGAGATTTGGTATAAGAATAAATATAAAACTTTATTTTAGATCTCTAATTGGGATAAGAAAAGATTTACTTAAGTTTTAGGACATGAAATCAATAATAGGAAATAAAAGGTATATGCCCCTGATTGCATTTAGCCCAAGTTTAGTTACGGGCCTAAGAAGAGTGAAAAATGCCTAAAATATTTCTAGCCCAAAGTATGATTTTAGATTTAAAATTTGTATAGCCATTAGTGTGTTTGGCCCACTTATCATATTAAGACCTATGATTACGAATAAAGTAATTAATCAAGAATAAATCAAAATAATTGATGAAGAGCAAAATAACTAAGGAAACTTAACCGATTAAGGATGATATTAATCAAATCTATAACTAAAGTTTTGATAGACTAAAAAGATCACCATAATAAGGGTTAGGAAAAATTAAATCCCATCCATCTAAGTTGAAGGTATAAATTAGTCAAAGTGTTGGGATATTTGCCCTAAAAAGTATATTTCTAATTATACCCTTTGAGTATAAACAACTTTCTCTTATATACAATTATGATATTTGCTAGATTAAACTATCTTAGTTGAATAGTTTATTTATCTGAAAAAGATTCCATGACTTTGCTTGTGTATAAAGAAACAAACATGATTAAATGTTTATTATGGGGAGACTTGTTTCTTTATCTAAGTCTAAATGAATTAGTTCACAATCTGTAAATAAAGATTGAATACTTTATTTACTATAGGTTGTAGTGTTTGTCTATCTCAACAGGAATGATGTGTCTCAAATCATTGAAGTATTTGACTTCTGATAGAAACACTAATACAACATAAATAAGTTATGTGTATTGAACTCGACCAGGCAATATAAAGAATTGGAGTTCCGTAACTCAATTCTTATCTTACCATATACTAGCTCTTAGCATGTGGAGCTTAATCCTTGATGTATGACTGGACTTGCTTTCATGGGTAGTAGCCTTTTGATTTGTTAAAAGACTAATCTCTATGAAATTAGAGGTGAACTCTGCCATATTGGAGGTTATGGCTTATAAATTGATGGGAATACTAAATAGTTAAGGACACTATACATTAATGCCACTTTAGGTTCTTTCAAGATTCATGGAATAATTAAATCTAAGATCTTAGTATTCACTTTGTGAATTGGTTGATAATTTTGTCTAAATGGCCATTGAGAACAAAATTATCGACAACATTATTCCTTGATAGAAAGATGGTAACTTAAAGGTAAATAGGTATTGGAGGGGTATTACGGTAATTTCACCTATCCAACTACGGCATTGTATAGGGATTCTATGTGTGGTATAGAATACGCTAGATGAATCGGTTAATCAAGGTTAGTTGATTAAATTTCTATAAAAGGCATGACATCTAATCTAAGAGTACAGTATTGAGCCTTTAGTGGAGTGTCCCCTTTACTAATAATATTTATATAAATACCATATTAAGAGTTATTATGTATTTATCATATTATTGGAGCTTAGATTATTTGGATCCATTAGGTCCCTTGTATAACTCAATAAAGCTCATTAATTGGTTGGTGGTATTTGTGAAATTAGTTTCATGAAACTGTGTAAAATAATGATTCTACACAGAAGTTGGTATTCTTATAAATAAGTTACATGAGTTTGACATATTTATAAAAATACACCTAAAGCCCAAATTGAAGAACAAGCCCAATCCTAGTTGGACTAGGGTTAGCAGTTTTTGGCCTCATATATATAAGATATATGAGAGGAAAAACTAAACAGTAACACTAATAGTGTCACACGCATACCAAGGGAGAGAGAGAGAGAGAAAATCGGCCACCCTAGGCTAAGTGAGAGAGAAAAAAAAGTTTCCTACCATCTCACGGTCTCATCTCGGTGTTCCATAGGATCAAGAAGGTGCTCTTGATCGTTCTCCAACGAAGGATTCAACTTGGTGCCCACTCACTTAATCAACCAAGAGCAAGAGCACAGACAAGAAGATCTAGGGTTGGAGGTTTGATCACCATCAACAAGGAGATCAGGAAGGAGCACGCTACAAGAGGTAAACCCTAATCGCATCTCCAGGGTTTGTGCATCTAGATTTGATTTATGTTATATATGATCATGTATATGATATATGCATGTAATATGGTTATGAAAACTGTTTTCATGTAAAAATTTTAAAACCTAAATCTGCTATTTTTCTGCTGTGTTTATGATGTGATCATGTGTTTTCCATAGTTTGCATGTATGTATGTTTTTTGTCCTAAGTGTTAGGCAATTCCAGCACAAAGAACATAACACAATGTTATTTATCAAATGTGAAGTTTTATATTTGATCAAGACTGAGTCTTAGTTGTCTTAAACCTACTAGGTAATTGGGAAGTTTAGAATAAAAAGAAGTATAAGTCCACCTTAAATTACTCTAACAATTAGAGTATGCAAATGTCAGGGCAAAATTCTAACCCAGATGTACATAATTAACAAGTGGAACTAGGACAATCATATTACGAGATAAAGTACAATTTTACCTATGGTATAGATGGTTTTGAAAATATTTCTTGTTTGCAGTATGATATGTTTGAGATTATTTTATGTGATAACTTGTCTTTGTCTTTATTATTGTGTGGCCTATGTATAATATGAAAAATGCTTATAAAGATACAGTTTCTATGGTATTAAAATGATGTATGTTTACTTTGCAATGTTATCATATTAAACTACTCTAAGCATACTTTAACAAAGGATATACTATGATAGCGGAATTTAAAGTTTGGGTTTGTTGTTGAAGCATACCCATTCATGTTAAGAGAAGACAATAACATAAGAATTTAAAGATGTCACCAACCTCCATTAGGTCAGGATATCCGAGGGAAGATAAGATTGACCTCTCCTAGGCGAGGATTTCTGATGAAACGTATGTTAAGTTTATGATTGTGGATGTTTTCAGTTGGATCGCTCCCCTGGTTCCCCATTCGGCAGTGCGTACTTGATACGTACACCCGGGCCCATAAGAAAGATAAAAGACTTTGTGATGAAGAATGAGATAAAATAATAAAATAATATCTCATAATAAAGTATCAAGTAATGATTTCATAAAATAGCATAATCAGACTCTCATAAAAGACTATTTGTTTATGAATAAAATGTTTTGTGAGAATTACATTGTACTTGTTGAGCGAAAGCTCATGTTATATGAGTATCTATGTTGTAGGTACCAAAGGAAAGAAACTTTTGATTCGATTGATAAGTTAGCTGGAATTGAGGTAAGGATGAATGCGAGGCACGGGTAATGGAATACCACAATTAAATTATTTCTGCATATGTTCTTATTATGAAACAAATGATTTCAATTATGTAAGCTTGATGTTGTTTAAAAATATATTTATAACTTTGGATTTTATTTCACAATGCATGATTTTATTAAGTTGAACTTGAAAATATATTATGATTAAATGGAGTTTAAACGAACGTTTCTCGATTTGAAAAGATCTAAAAGTGAAAATATTTTGATTTGAATAAATGCAAAACTCAAGGAGTTCTATCAAAAAGACCTAAACTGTCTAAGGAGAGCTTGGGACCAAAATAATCTGCATGTGACCCCTCTCCTCATTTGGGAGCCCTTTATAACCAGTTGCGCATTATTTAAATCACCTCAAGTAAAAAGTTTGTAAATAAATTTAAACAAAAGTTATTTAGCTATCCTAAAGTATTTTACTTGTTTTCGAAATTATCAAATTAAGTAATTGGTTAGCTATGAATATCAATCTCTTAGAAAAAAATAAAAGTATGTTTTTAAAAAAATATCATGTATTTTCAGAGTCTAAGTTTCTCTTTTTTAAATAAGTAAGCTAAGAATATAAGTAGTTAACGGTCCAAAAAGTCGGGTCGTTACATGAATGATCTAGGATTTGTATTCAGTTAATTATATTATGTCTATAGATGATTACTTTTATTAACGATACCTAATTTTTTGGATCATAGGAAGTATCAATTTCTGGATGTGTGTAAGGTTTTCAATGCTAAAGTTGAAATTTAACTAAGAAAATTAATGTTATCAAATTTAATCATAGTGAATATTATGGTAGGTAAGATAGATCAAGTTAACAACGTCTAGAGTCCTTCATTTAGTTCCTAGAGATATACAGAATCGTCCTATAATATGCAATGCCAGAAAATCTTTCATGAAGAGTGTTGTGTGACAATGCAAAAAACTTAAGGACTTGGTAAGGAGTATAATTAATCATTCTTCTTCACCTAAATCACTCTAGGAAGGAAAACTAAAGACTGTAGTATACATATCAAGCAGAGTCTCCACTAAAGATGTAACTAAAATTCCACATGTGCTATGGACAAGCAAGAAGCCTAGCATTAGGCACTCGCATGTCTGGGGCTGTCTAACTAAGGTTAAGCTATACAGGTCATATGGAAAGTAACTGGACTTAAGAATTTTAGTTCCTATTTCGTTGGGTACTCTGAAAGTTAAGGAGTTTCATATTTCATGATATCTCTAATAAATCCTTTTCAAAACGGGAAAATTTAAACTCCTTGAGGATGTTAAGTTGGGGGGAGAAAAAGTTAAGGAATATTGTTTCTGAGGAGAAATTTGTTTCTCTTCCTTCAGCTGCTATTGAAAATGATCAGGCTTAAAGCTTCTATACCTGACATTGTCCAAGATGCAAGTCTGGATAAGGACAATATTCAACAACTCCCTATCCAAAATAAGAAAGTTACTCCAAAAGAGCAAATTCAACAACCTCAAGAGAAAGTGCCATTAAGGAGATTCACTAGAGAAGTGAGAAGTACGAATTTGGATATCTACGTTGTTAATCTCCAAGAACATTGTTTGATATGGGAGTAGAAAATAGTTTAATCATTTTCACTTAAGCTAAAACAATGTTCTAATTCTCAAAGTAGATTAATGCCATAAAGAATGAGATGATATCCATGAAGGACAAGGATATTTAAGATTTTGTCGACATTTAGGTTCGTTTAGTTCCTATAGTTTCACTCAGAAGGAAAGCACTGTTTATAAAGAAACTTTCTCTCCAGTTTTAAATTAAAAAGCAAGAATTAAAAATGCAAGTGAAATAGAAAAATTCAAGAGAAGAATTGCCTAGGATTACTAGTTACCCAGACCTCTCATTTATCTTATTTTACCTATCTCTGACTCTTATTAATTTAACCAAACAATTTGTTCGATAAGTATACTAAATTATCTACAAGCTTCTCCAAATAGTTATGTAAACATTTTCCTCGAACCTAATCTACTATATTCCTATAAGAACTAAATTAGAAATGAATGATTAAGCACAAATACTTTTTAATGGCTACACATATAAAATAAGTATATTCTAATCTTACCTACGTGCATGTCACTTCATTCGAAAGAGGATGAGATAAACAACTTTATTGATGAAGCTGTAGATGATTCGCAAGTTGCGACACATCTTGACAACATTGTAATATCTGATTGTCATGTTGCAATATCATGTGACAATATTAAAATATCGATAGAATAGAGAGATTATGTCTGGACAAGAGTGAAGAAAAATCATCCATCATACCTCATTATAGGTGATATTAATGAACTCATGGTCACAAGGAAATGGTACCTTAATTGGGTCAAGTATGCGTGCTTCACCTCTATGATTGAGTCTACGATCACTTTATTAAGGTACTGGTTAGAAATAAAATAATTATTTTGGAATATGTTAAAAGAAAAAGAAAAAATAACCAGTTTGCATACATTATCATCAAAATACTTGATTCTATTAAATTTGATTCCTTAATGCTCCGTTTGAAACCCGGATTTTGAAGGAAAAAAAATTACAAGGAAAAACTCATAGAAAAAGAAAGAGAAAAATACTTTTCCGAAAAGTTTATAGAACTTTATTTTCACACTTTTGGTTTTACTAATTAATGTGTCAACATTCTATTTATAAAAAAAATAACATCAAATCAAACTTTTGTTTTTCTTGAAAAATTTTTTTATCGTTTTTTATTTCAATCCAAACAAGAGAAAATGAAATCCTTTGGAATTTTTTTTCTTTTTTTCCAAAAATCTAAGTTCCAAATGGAGCCCAAGGAAAGCCTTTGGAATATATTCCGTTTAATCTATTTTATTTTGTGTGTTTTATTAGCAAATGTTTTCTCATATATAAATGGTATGTATTGTGATAGAAAGTTTTTAAGACAATTTGAAAATGACTAAGTTATTTCTTTTATAAACTTGATTGTTTAATTAAATTATTATTGTTAATTTTTTGAAAATTATATTTCTTTGATCTTGAAGCAAGATGAATTTCTTGGATTGATTTCTAACTGATAAACCCCGACTTGATTTCTTATTGAGACCTAGCAGTAAATATGCCCCATAATTAGATAAAGCTAACTACACTAATATGTGTGTGGTCGTTCTTAAATAATTTAGGCCTCTGTATCACCAATATGAAGAGGATAATCCGCCACATAAAAAGGGCTACCTCAATGGTAGTGTGAAAGCTATATTGATTGTGGATACTTTATGAAAGTACGAATAATTAAAAAAAAATTACGGCAGTCAATAAATAAAGTAAAAAAATAAAAATAAAAACTGCCTAAAACTTTCATTGCACACACAAAGGCTTGGAAAAAAGCTTAGAAGTTCTTGGAGATTGAATAGGGGTAAGTTGGTTTCAATTCAGTTAATTCATCTTGATGTCATAAACAAGGAGATTTTGTTTTGATAAAAATTAACAATGCATTTAAATTTCAAAATTATTTTTCTAATAGAAATAAAATTGCCAGTTTCTTTTTCTTACATTCACTCCATATTTCTAAAAGATATCTTGGATTTATAAACTATTTTTGGCAAAATTTATTTTTTCTTTTATTTTTTTCGTGTGTCAAGTATATGTAAAAATTGATGACAAATGTCGTTTTTTGGAAAGTTTGAAAGCTGGCTGTTGATGTAGAAACATTGATTTATACATTCATGTTTTATTTTCATATCAATTTTATGATTTTTCTCCATTTTCGCGGGATCGGTTGAGTTACTTGAGTACTTAAAATGCACACTGTAATTTGTGTTTCGTGTCTAACACTCAAAAGAGCAATCACTCGTCCCTCTTGTTCTTCTGTTTTGCCCTTTTGGTCTCTATTTCTAATTGCAAACTTCATTCTCAAACATGGTGAATATGTCACTGCACTTTTGCTAATTATCACATATTCTTTAAAAAACAAAGGAATTATTGAGGGGGAACAACGAACACAAATGGTTGCTGATGTTGCAACAGAGTAGAAAAAAATTCTTTTATAAATACTTTGGATCCAGGTCTGATTTTTTTCGATCATCTGTAGCAAAAAGATCCAGTTGAGAGGGAGATTGAATCATTGGTTTTGAAACTGTGAAGACTTCTGTTTCTATCAAGAAGCCTTCTATTGTAATAACTTTTATTCATGTTGTAAGGAAATCTGAACTTGTTTCTCTTACTACTGAGCATTGCTTTTTATTTTGGTTTTCTCTTTCATTCTTTTAGCCATAAAAAAAAAATGTACTCATATAAAGTTGTATCCATATTTAGCCCCCCAAAAAAATATACTGTACATGCATATTTGAGTCTTTTAATTGACTTTATGCTTTATTATAAGTATTTAATATATGGACTAAAATTAATATTTTTATTTTGTGGGGGTATTTGAACATTTAACTTTATTTTCTAAAGTTATTTTCAACTATGAAGTATTAAGACCGAATTTTCCACTTCTACATTATAAGATGAATACGAAAATTAACATTTTCTAGCTTAACACAAGTCTAAATTAGGGGATGTTACAATGATTATTTTCATAATAGTCGTATCTGGCATTTGTATGATGAAAATATGAAGGAAATTTCATAATTTATTGCTTAGTGTCAATGGGAAATTTATTCTCTTAGTTCTTTTCAATATTTTATATATATGATTGATTATTTTCTTATTCTATTTGATTAAATATTGATATTATAAAATGTATTTGAATGAGTTTCTGAGAAATATTCAAGATTGATTTTTGTTATTAATTGTGTTGAATATTTTCTCATTTATGACCAGACACGAGGAATAGCTGAAAACATTGATATTTTGCAATACATATCAAGTATTTAAGGAAAGTTCTTATTTTGGTGTGAATTGGTCCAATGAATTGAATGGAACTTTTCCTTATTTGTTTTTATGTTAATGGTAATCATTTGACAGCGTTTAATGCATATTGGTAGCTGTCCATAACATGTCTAATCCATGTTTATGAATTTGGACTTTTTTTTGGGCCAAATACATAAGTTCTGTTAAAACAGGATCAAATATTTTCTCAACTACTCCTTAAATCATGAAATTTGATTGAAATTAATGCTGGAACTTTCTTTTGTTAGAAAATGGATCATTTATATGAAATGGTAGTTTGGACTTAAGTGGGCTTGAGAGCTCATATATGTAATAAAGCTCAAATTGAATTGTAATTCCATTTTCATTAGTCAATTTGGAGCATAGATTAGAGAGGGACCTACTTTGTAAAGTGCAAGGTTTTGGCATAATCTTATTCTACTCTATGAGTAGATTAAATTGATGTATCATGTGTCCAAATTGGAGCTTGAGTGCTTTATATAGAGTTATATTTTTCATGGGTGCAAATCATCTGGGCTCGGGTGTGACATCTCCAGATCCCACACACGTACGTAAGAGATATTAATAAGGGTATTTAGTGAGATCGGGAGGTGCCACTCGACGTAAGACTGGTAAAATCGGAGAAAATTAAAACTTTTCAAACTTTCTGGGAGAAAACGGGAAATTCCACTCATAATTATACATACTCCAATATACATATATACATACTCACATAGTGGACCTCTCAGGAAAATATACATAATGTACACACTCAAAAATAGCTTATCAGGAAACCACAGCGTCAAAAATGCTCATATACACAGGCCGCGGTCAAAAAGTCAGCGCTCCTCCTCTATCTCACATATCATCAGTACCTTCTGCAATGTAAGAATATTTATGAGTATAAAACTCAGTAAGTAACGTATGCAGATGCAGAGTGCACATGACAGAGGACAAATAATCATATGATTGGGATCCCTGTGTATATTGTATTGCCTGACAAGACTGTGAATCGCATACTGAGCCACTCAGAGAGCATATAACATATCATGAGCAGTATGGAGGTCTCGAGTCCCAAATACATCTTAAACCCCCTCTGTGTACTGCAGAGGTCCACCCCATACCGCCGTCAGAGTGTTCCCGAAGGAACCATATTGTCCCGAAAGGACCAGAGTGTTCCCGAAGGAACCAGAGTATCCCCGAAGGAACTATATCACATATTTGGGTGCTGGCCCACCACACCCTATTCACCAATACTTGTTAGGCAATATAAATACACTACGTGTTTATGTCTCATGCAAAGCTGAATGATAAATGCATATGTACACATATCCACGAATTCCATATCCACATATTTCACAGATTCACAGAAATACAGAATTTCTTACATTGCAGGTGTGACGTTACTTACCTCAAGTCCAAGCTTTTATGTATTTTCTGTGAAACACTCTTTACTCTTGGTACAATTGACGTGTCCTACTTTTTTTTTAATAATTTCATTATACGTGTGATGCTACAGACATTATTGTTCTAGTCATATCTTAAAATTGTAATAATTCCTTACCCGATTCTAAACAATAGAATTTAAACAAAGAATAAGGAATATAGTTCATACTAACAAAATGATGTGGATAATGCAATATATAAGATTAGAACACCATGATTTCCTACTTTTATAATAATAAAAGTGAACAAGTATGTAAATGAATTTTAGATAAGTGTAGTAAAAAACCAAGTTACAACTCAAAAACCTGTACATAAACGTATACCCTCCAAATTCCCATATCAGATTCATATTTAATTTTATATGGTAATGAGAACCAAAATGATATTGGAATTTGGAATATCTAATTCTAGTTATTTAATATTTACACTCCCGATTAGAGAAACAAGTGAAATACACAAAATTTTAAAATTTTTGAATTATTAGATTAGTTGTCTAAAATCTGAAGAGTAAACTAATAGACAATTCCAAACACTAATTCTTATAACAA
>JXTC01000025.1:845620-867955 GCA_002914845.1 Trema orientale | reverse complement strand
AATTCTTGACCCACTTGATCTCACAGACTTCACTGTTTGTGTTGAGTGCATTAAAGGTAAACAGACAAATATGCGTAAATTAGGTGCTAATAGGAGTTCCGGTGTCTTAGAACTGATACATACTGATATCTGCGGACCATTCCCTACGGCTTCATGGAATGGCCAACAGTATTTTATCACGTTTATAGACGATTACTTTCGCTATGGGTACCTATATTTAATTCATGAGAAGTCTCAATCCCTGGACGTATTTAAAGCTTTCAAAGCCGAAGTTGAAAATTAACTCGACAAGAAAATTAAAGCCGTCAAATCCGATCGTGGTGGTGAATACTACGGTAAGTATGATGGATCCGGTGAACAACGTCCAGGACCCTTTGCCCAGTATCTAGAGGAATGTGGAATCGTCCCACAATACACAATACCGGGGAAACCTAGCATGAATGGTGTTGCTGAGCGATGAAACCGAATACTTAAGGACATGGTGAGGAGTATGATTAGTCATTCCTCCTTACCTGAATCACTCTGGGGAGAAGCGCTAAAGACTGCAGTTTATATACTCAACAGAGTACCCAGCAAATCAGTAGCTAAAACCCCATATGAACTATGGACAGGCAAGAAGCCTAGTATTAGGCACTTACATATTTGGGGATGTCCAGCTGAGGCAAGGCCATACAGGCCACATGAAAAGAAACTGGACTTAAGAACAATAAGCTGCTATTTTGTTGGCTACGCTGAAAGATCAAGAGGTTTCAAATTCTATGATCCTTCAAACAGGTCCTTTTTCGAGACGGGCAATGCGAGATTCCTTGAGGATGTTGAAGTTGGGGGGGGAGATAAGGTTAGGGATATTATCTTTGAAGAAGAATATATTTCTCTTCCCACAGTTGCTATTGGAGGTGATCAGGCTCCTTTGCCTGACATTGTTCAAGAAGCAAATCCAGAAATTCAAGACAATATTCCGCAACTCCCTATCCCACATGAGGAAGTTGTTCCTGAAGAGCAACCTTAACAACCTCAAGAGGAAGTGCCACTAAGGAGATCTACTAGGGAAAGGAGAAGTGCGATTCCGGATGATTATATCGTCTATCTCCTAGAACATGAGTTTGATATAGGAGTGGAAAATGATCCAATCAACTTCACTCAAGCCAAACAAAGTTCAAAATCCCAACAGTGGATCATTGCCATGGAAGATGAGATGAAATCCATGAAAGACAACGACGTTTGGGAACTCGTCGAATTGCCAGCAGGAAAGAAACCTATTGGTTGTAAATGGATTTTTAAAACCAAAAAGGATTCTAAAGGCAATATCGAGAGATATAAGGCTCGTCTAGTTGCTAAGGGTTTCACTCAGAAAGAAGGTATTGACTATAAAGAGACTTTCTCTCCAGTTTCTTCGAAAGACTCTTTTAGAATAATTATGGCACTAGTAGCTCATTTTGATTTGGAGCTACATCAGATGGATGTAAAGACTGCGTTTCTCAATAGAGATATTGAGGAAACGATTTATATGGTACAGCCAGAAAACTTTGTAACCGGAGATCCAAAGTCTATAGTTTGTAAACTAAAGAAATCCATCTATGGTCTCAAACAAGCATCCCGTCAATGGTATCATAAGTTCCATCAAGTTATTTCTTCATTTGGTTTCGAAGAAAATTCGGTAGATGGATGCATTTATCACACGTTCAGTGGGAGAAAATGTATTTTCCTGGTCTTGTATGACATACTTTTGGCAAGCAACGATATAGGCTTATTGCACGAAACCAAGAGATTTCTTTCAAACAAATTTGAGATGAAAGATCTTGGGGACGCCTCTTTTGTATTAGGGATTAAAATACACCGAGATCGCTCTCAAGGCATTCTTGGATTATCACAAAAGAGTTATATCGAGAAGGTGCTTGATAGGTTTGGCATGAACAAATGTGCCCCAGGAGATACACCCATTGCTAAGGGTGATAAATTCAGTCTCATTCAATGCCCCAAGAATGATTTTGAAGCTAAGGAAATGCAGAAGATCCCTTATGCATCTGCAGTAGGGAGTCTGATGTATGCTCAGGTGTGTACGCGTTCGGATATAGCGTACATAGTTGGAGTGTTAGGCAGATATTTAAGCAGCCCTGGTATGGATCATTGGACAGCAGCAAAGAGGGTTTTACGATATTTACAGAGAATAAAAGATTACATGCTCACTTATCGGAGATTTGATCGTTTGGAGATCGTGGGGTATTCCGACTCCGATTATGCTGGATGCCTAGATAGTAAGAGATCCACTTCAGGCTATATTTACCTGCTTGCCGGAGGAGCTGTATCATGGAAGAGTGTTAAGCAGACGCTCACAGCTTCATCCACCATGGAGGCAGAGTTTATAGCTTGTCATGAGGCATCAAATCAAGGAATATGGCTGCGGAATTTTATCACCGGGCTGCGAATTGTCGATGGCATTGAAAAGCCATTGAAGATTTATTGTGATAATAGAGCCGCCGTCCTATATTCCAATAACAACAGAAGCTCGTCAAAGTCTAAACATATAGACATTAAGTTTCTAGTTGTTAAAGAAAGAGTTCAGAGTAAACTAGTATCTATAGAACATATCAGAACTAACTCCATGTTGGCGGATCCGCTCACCAAAGGTCTAATGCCTAAGGTGTTTCATGAGCATACTGCTCATATGGGTGTTGTACCATTTAGAGATGTTCAGGAATAGTGGGAGTTAGAATTGTGAGTTCTCTTGTAATAGACACATTTATTATTTGATATCAATAAAGTGATGATTTTCTTTTACTCTGAATTTATATTTTATTTTCTTTCTATCTGTTGTTTTGCATAAAGTTGCAGTTTTTGCATAAAGTGAAAGGCTAAGGTTGATTCGTTGGAATCATAAAGAAGGACCAAATAGAAATAGGCATGTAAGATCACTTTTCGTGTAATTTCCATGCCACACATCCATACTTGATCTGTGTCATTGCGTGCATTGATTTGGTAATCACTGATGGGTTTAGTTGCCTACTTAAGTGCAATGAAGGCCGCTTTGGTTCTATGTTGATATACAAAATGGTTCAGATTGTCTTAAGGGGTAATTTCTCAACAGGCAGTAATAAAGTGCGCACTCAAGTTTTTATTATATAATTGTCTCAGGAAAAACTTATGTAGCCCAAGTGGGAGATTGTTAGGTTACACGAGTAACCTAATATGTGAGCCATAGTTTTTATATCAATTATATAATATAAGGGCTGTCTAATTAAGTGGGGCCATTAAGTGATCTAATTGAGGGCTCAGGAAGTTACCTATTTGGTGTGGACTCTGTAATGTGTGGTTACCTAATCCTAGTCCAATAAGGATTGATGGGGTCTCTATTGGTGACTAGTATATAAGGACATAACTATAGGGTTTTGGTCCCCAAGCCAAAATAGAACGTGTGCTCTTCTCCTCTGCCTCCATCAACAGAGGGAGACCCATTGAGCATACATACAGTATTCTGGCTGTGGAAGACCTTCTACCCTCAGGCTCTAATTAATCACTTCCGCTTACGTGATCACATCCTTTGCTGTCAAACACAATGGATTCAGGTTAGTCACAGGTTTCTCTCAACAAATCTTTTCCTGACAATTTGGCATGATAGATCCTAGGATTGTATTTGGTTTAACAATCCATTATGTAAATCTAACAAATAGTAAAAAGTTCATATATATAAGAAAACCACAAAAATTAAAATAGAAAATGGCTAGAAGAGTATCCTCCGAGAGAATGAAGAGAGTTAAATAAAGAAGAGAGAGACAACTTTTTCTCCCCAGAGTTGTCCTTCAAAAGAGCTCACATGAACCTCAACCCTCACGTGAGCATTTAAGGTAAAAAATTATCAAATAATGGTACTAAGAACTTAATTACTACCAAAACCTAAAGCATAAAGATTTAAATGCTACCACCCGATATAGTGCCCGGGGCCTCACTCCATACAATGCTAACTAGTAGCTAGCTACACACGGCGGAGCTTTGGTGACACGCTTCATCTTCCATTGAGTAATGCCCACCGTAAAGGATCTTCAGCGAACATTTCTGTTAACGATATTAGAAGTTTCTGTGGTAACTCCTAAAGAGAAATATCACTTTAGTCGCCCCCTTCCTCCCTATCAATTTTTTAAAAAATAAAAATGCTGCAAAAAAAGAACAAGAACCTGACTGTTATGACAAACAAAAATTGGAAGATTGCAAGTTACGTTTGTCCAGACGACCATAAAATGAAACGTTGGCTTAAACCCAATGTTCATTGTGTTGGAAGTTGCAATTATACGAAACGTGGCCCAGGACATATGTCGTATAAAGGTATACACATTTTAAGTTGATAACATGTTGAAAAGAATTTAGTGCAAAGAGTTCAACGTCTGACATTCCTCATTGTTAATTAATTTACTCTTTACTTGGAAGGAATTAAAAATAAATGACAGTTTGAATAAGCGTACTTTTTGTAGGTCAAAGTCTTATTTCAGAGGGGAAAAAATTCTGAACTCTTAATTAACAACAATATTTAGAGATCCGATCCTAAAAATTAAAAAAAAAAAACAAAAAATCAAAGTGCCACTTAATAACACTTTTATTTTATTCTTTGCAATAGAATAGTCAACACAATCTGCTAAAACATTTGAAAGTTCAACTTGTAATGCAAACAAATAATTATTAAATTACAGCATTTTCTTAGTGAATAAATTACTATGTTTTAGACCTCGTAATTTATGACCTGTACTCTAGGGGTGTCCAATAATTAATTCAGCATTAGAAATGGTTGAATATTGAATGATATACATATATGTGCATACATATAATTTGTTTGTTATAAACCGCATTTTACGTGGCTCTTCCACGATTCGATCTGTTTATCCGCACATGAAAGCCTCGGCTCTCATAGGTGGCACCAAACTAATAGAGCTCTATCTGCATTTCCTTCTTCAAGTCTCCACATTAATTATCCACTATACTAATTGACATATGCGCCCTAAAACTTCAATTGGGGGACGGTAACCTGCCATTAACATATTAAAAAAAAAAGTTCGAAAATGCATTTGGGCAAACTAAGAATTAGGTTTCAGTTATGTTTCCAAAAAAAAAAAAAAAAACAAAAACAAAAACAAAAACAAAACGAAAAGTAACGAAATAACTTTTTAAGCTATAATGTAAAAAATAGTGTCTTAGCATTTAGAAAGAAGTACGTGTACTTCAATTTACAAGGCTTGGATAATCACGTACCAGACCATTATTTGATCCATGTAATCATTATAGCTAATCAAATGAAATGCGGTCAACAAATATGCATATATACATATACATACATATTTATGTATAATATATTCATGTATATTTTCCTAGATATAATATTTGGTAATTGACAGTTTTTCACCAATAAAACATTAAACCATTTTGCTTTTTCGTTTCCCTATACTATTAAAAAAAGTCTCATTCTGATTGATGAACGTTTCAACATCTATCTTTTAAAATATTTCCATTAAAGTTTTTAACATCTAGGGACTAAAAAGGTTCCTTTTTCAAAGTTATGGGACTAATGCTAAATTGATTATTTATGAGATTATTATTGCGTTCTTAGACAGAAAAATAAATGGAACACGTATTTGTATATAACAGAGAACAACTTCAAAAGTTTAATTACTGAAATATTATATTTTAGAATTTATAATAAGGCTTTTAGGAACCGAGAATAGAGTAACTTATCATAAGATAAATATCATGAAGGTCATTAAACTTAGGTCCAAAAAATGCATATGCAGTGACGTTGAATTTGATGTAGATAATTACCCCAACTTGAGAGTAGTGTCCGAGCCATAGTGATCTTGATCAGGAAGAGAATTTGTTGTATTATAGATATCAGTGATTGAATCAATTAAATGTTTCTCAAGTAGATCTGCTTGAACTTGAACCACATTTGTCTTCTGCCAAGACAAAAATAATGCACGAGCAAATACTCAAAAACAAAGCTACGGAAAGAGCCAAAATAAAACAGTACTAATACATATGTCATATAATTACCTGCTTTAATCTGTGGTTGTCTTCTTGTAGCTCGATTCCCTTCACATATAAATGAAATAATATTACTTGATCATATTTGTCTAATATGATCTGATAATTAATCTACCATAAGTAAAAAGATAGGTAAATTCATACAAGTTTTGCTTAATGGTTTTTCTCTTTAACTTATTTAATTTATTATTTTTTTAGTGGCTTAATAATAAGGGGTTGATAGTACCCCATTCTGTTTCACGATGAGTTTAGATCTGTATTCAGAGACCTATATACATGGAAGTTCACATCTCTGTCTGACGGAATCTACATATTCTTTTCAAAATTTAATTTTGAAGGAAGCCTTTTTAGGAATTAAAATAGAAAAAGATAAACCACATAGATACCTATATATATCCAAAGTCCACCATGTTCTTATTTTCCATTGATTATCTCTTAGGAAAAACAAAGCCAGACACTTCAGTAATATACTAAGAAATTTATGCATTAATCATTATGGAGTTGCAGCTACATATGCTAATTAAGTTTTCAATAAGCAAACGGGTATTTCAGATTTTAAAAATTTCTGCTATTCATGGAGCTTTGGACGTTTGTGAGAAAATGAGATACATGCACATAGCTTTAAAAACATGAATAACCTTAATTTAAAAAAAAAAAATAGAAAAAGAAGCCTTGAAAAAGTTGGATACCAGTTATAACCTTAAATTTGCATGCATGCAAAATCTGAATAGATACATGATGTTCAAGTGTATGCTAAATCATTGCTGGAACTTTATTATAGGTATGAAACCTTAGGGAAATTGTTATCTTTGGTAATACTTACTGGGAACTCAATAGAGGTCACACATATCAAATCAATATAACAGAAAATCACAAGGAGGCAATGTATTCACGAGGTTTAACAAAATAGCCTATATCCAAAGGTGCTTACAGGTAAACCATTATATGTACATATAGATATTCATAAGGCATAAGATTGCTCAAAGCACACCAACTCCTCAATAGCGTAAGCTACAATATCCTCCTTACTCTTCCTAATCGCTGCATACGTCTACGAACTATCTAGTGTGGATTTAGTGATATATGAACATAAAGTCCTTAGTAATCATCTCAAGATTATTATCAATTAGTCCTACGTTATTTAGGATATATATATGCATGTTAGTTTATCTCTAGTTCAGTTGATTCAAGGTTTGAAGGATGTGTGTGTGAGTTTAGGGGGTCAGAAATTCAAACGTTGGTAGTGTGTGTTATTTTACTTTAAATTTGGAATAAATAGTGGTCATTAGTTAAGCCCCACTTTTAAAAAAAAAAATCTATGCATGTTAGTTTATCTCTAGATGTATAGTTGGCTTGACTTTAGAAGAAAGCACACCTTCCTAGATATTTTAGCAAGCTTCTTCTCCCTTGTTCTCTCTCACCTCTCTCTCATCTCCCTTTCCCTATCTTTTTCTCCACATTCTCTCTTACTCTATCTTCTCCCTCATTCTCTGTCAGTTTGTCATTAATTGTTATCATGACTAATGATCTGTTGGTTCAATCTATGTCTCCCTACCCCAAGCTGAGTTATTATTGATAATCATAACAAAAACAGTTACCATAGACTAATTAACCCCTTCTAATCTGAACTTAGATTTCTTCCAAGCCCTTCATTTTTCTTTGTCCCATTGATAATAGCAACAAATAATTAAATTACTACATCAACGAACTCAACAAACGAAACTAGCCGTGTATGCAGTGCACGCGCCATTTCCATTGATACCGCCTGTCTCATTTGACCAAGAACCTCTCAATCTTCAAAACTAACGAACATCAGATCACTCCAACTGCCACCATAAAGTTGTCCACACACTACCCCTGAATTGGTGTACACACCTCCTAGAGCCACCCTTGATCTGCTGCATGTCCAACATCAGAACCGGCCCCACAAGACTCATAGACCTATCGATAAATCTTGTGATGTCTTTGCTGATTCCCAATATAGTTCTTAACCTAAGTTATAACCAAGAGAGACATGATCATTTGGCTCTCCATATGCCCCAAGCTTTCAGACCACCCTTGACCCGATCGATCACAGTGGATCAACCACTAGAAGCCAAGCACATAAGCCATGCCCCATGCACCAGCACTGTGCATTAGCTTCTGTTAACTTTTCAACCTGGTCCAATTCATTCCAACACTTATTTTCGACCTAATTGATTGGTTTTGCGCCCTATTTGCTCCCATGGGTAACTTTTATAGTACTTGAAAATTTGTTCATATTTCTATTAGTTACATAGCCACTAAATGTGCTCCAATAATCCACCCTAATCTGTTAAGCATAAACATACAGAAGTCTTTTAACCTCAACAAATTATTATTATTATTATTATTATTATTACTTTTAAGTCAATGCTTTTAACAACATTATTACCACGAGCTATTCTAGAATGAAGAATACTATGAACCATACTATGATCAACGAGCAATATAATTACCACGATCGTTCCTAGATAAGTGAGATCTCGTGTTAGCCATATTTGGAAAACCTAGTGTTACCCATGTTAGAAAACCTCAATATCAAAAGCCAACCTAGGTTTAATCTTGAGAAAATTTCCCAAATTCCCCCCAACTTGATCTAGTTTTCATTACACGAAAGAAATTACTTAAAAATATGGTTAAACTATCTTTAGAGCATTTGACAAACTTTCTAGGGACTACGTAAAAGTTTCCAAGGACTTAAGTTGACTTTGTAAGAATCAATAAGAGGAAAATATCTGAGTCCATTGTAAACCGAAACTCTCATCCCTACCAACTCATTAATTATTGTTTCCTCACGACCTTGATCTCTTACTTTTATAATCTCTTTAAAAAATCTTGCAAAATGTTTTGGAGAAATTTCTTCTCAACTGTCTCATGGTCCTACTCGTTCACTCCTTAGTTCTGATCCTTGCATGTTTATTATTGTCAATAATTTGTATGCTACTCTAGATCTTGATACGACACATGTATTTTGTACATTTGTTTTAAATAATAAGGACTTGAAATATTCTACGAATTTGTGTTCACTCTAAGGATCCAAAATCCTAATAAATGTAATTTTCTTTTGCCTGCATTAATCTAAACTTCTTGATACCTTGAAAGTCTACCAGAAAAAATTACAGTTCCTATACTTCTCATTGGATACCTTGCATATGATATGTATTTTTATTTGCCCTACTTTCTAATAATATAGATATTAGACTAGTTTCTACTGAAGTAGATTTGTTTACTAATCGAAGTGCTTCAAGGCCTCCAATGTTCTTCATGATTCTTACTCAAAGAAAGTAGTTCTAACAATATAATAATTATTATCTATTTAATTTTAGTATCACGTATTTCTTGAGAATGTATTGATGAGGCAAGAAGAAGAGGAGGGAAGTTTAGACCAGTGATTACAATAGGGTTTTTTTTAAGGGAATAATTAGGGTATTTTATTAATCTGGAATAATAATATTCTGAATCTTTACAAGGGTATAGAAACCCTAATATAGGCGCTGGAAAAGAATTACAATCATTAGAGTTCTATAAATAAACTCGCAGAATTATAAATATAGCCTCAAAACTGATGTAAAACTCTTCTTAATAAGCCTACAACGACTAAACAGAAAATAATTAACAAGTTGAAACCAGCAAACAAAAATAAAACCTAACAGCCTAAATGTCCTACATCAGAATAATGACAATAATGTTTTTGCACTTCCTATTGTTTTATTTCACCGGAGTCAAGTTTTTCAAAACCTAGTAGAACGATGTAAAATGATAAATATATGAAATTATAGAGTTATCATTTTTTTTTATAACTGTGGATATCCGGTTTGGACCCCTCCGTGACTAAGCGACTAATCCCATGGGGATACCCTGCGCGCTCCAACGCCAGATCCTGGGAGCCCACAGAAATTAGTTCAGCTATTAGGATTTGAACTTGAGACATCTACCTTAGTTAGACTTCTTATGCTACCCTCCTTGCCACTTGAACTAATGCCCTGGGGGCATAGAGCTATTAATTATCATTGGATGATTAGAAATTTATCTTGTTTAGGATCTATCTATGAAATTTTATTCTGATATTTTGCTTGGCCTTAGGAAAAGCGCCATCCTCCAAGATATTTGAGTTAGTTCTTAGAAAAACTTAATTTTATCAATTAGCATCTTAGAGAAGCTAATTCAATTTCTGTTATATATGTACACGATTTAGTCATGTATAACATATGAAACTGGAGTTCAAACTGAATGAATGAATTACCTTTATAAATCTCCCTCTTTTGTCTGTTTCTTTATCCTCTCCTTCGTTTTCTATATTTTGACGTGTACATCCTTCGTTCTCTATAATTTGACGCATTTTTCACACTCACATTTCTATCTTTTTCCTATCAACTATAACCTTGAATTGAGTCACATATTTATTTTGTCCCAACGACTTACTTGACAAGTAAAAGACACTTTTAAATAATGGAAAGTTAGGATTAAACTTATAATCAATGGAAAGTTAAGGTTAAACTTTTAATCAAAGGAAAGTTAGGGTTAAATATGGTTCAAAGCTGTTTTCAGCCAATTTCAGCAACAGCATTAAATCAAGTGAAAATAGTTCCTTTTCTTGCCTCAACCATAAATACCTTCTTCCGTTTCATAATACAAACTTTCAGTTCTCTAATCATAGTTTACCCAAAAACCCTAAGAGTATGTTTGGTATAAGATTCGAATCCTATTCTACAAATCTAGAAACAGCTTTTATGTAGAAAGTTGGAAGGATAAATGTGTTTTTAGATTTGTAAAATAAGATTCGAATCCAATACCAAACACGCCTTGAATTTCTCCAATTAGTGTGAGAAATTCCGATTCACTTATTTGCCAATTATGATATGTCAAGTGCTCGTTATTTATTCTATAATAAAACAACCAAACTAACATGAGGGAGAACTAAGACCATTTAGAAAGTTTAGATTAACTGCAACACTTTGAAGATTTCGAGCCAAAATAGGAACTGGGTAAAAATTTGAAAGGGACAATTGGTTAATTAATCTAGAAAGTTACCTAAAACCAATGAAGTCTCTATAAGCATTACTCTAATCAAATATGGAATACAGCACTACTAAAAAAAAGTATAGACAATAGCTATTAAATGTTGCTATTGTATCAAGCAACACCTACAAAGTGTCTCTAAAAATCATATGAATCGAAAATTTCAGTCAATATTCAATAGAACCTAGCTAGGTAACTACTAACTTTATGGTCACATCCGTTTTTTCGAAAAATTATGACAATGTAGCTAGTTTATATCACCAGTAATTAGGTTGGAGACTTCTAGTATTGAATGCAGTTTATTAAAGTAGGCATGCGCAAGGTTTTAACACTTCTTTCAATGTACTCTTGTAAGGTCTCAAAACATGAGTAAAAATTATTTGTCTAATTTGCATTCCGATTCACGTCCAACTAATAAATTGATTTCTTATCACATAAAAAAATTTAGAAAAGATGATAAAATGGAAATATCGATCATTAGATAGTTTTCATTTTAGATGTTGTAATATTTGTTCATTAATTAGACATAACTTTAGACACCAAAATTGAACAAAAGATTTGAGTTCCTCGAACACTTCTACTCCAAGCAATAATGGATACTCGTGCATTTATTAGGAGCCTAACTAGATAATATTCTATGTACATAAAACAATACATTAAGTATTGTTTAATTGAGATATTACAAGTAAAAATTTATTAATTTGTTGGTCCCTAAACTCTTAATTAGGAGACCTCATTTTGGTCAGTAAATGTTTATGCTATTGTTTGAATGGTCCTTAAACTTTGAAACTGATATTTGTTATATACTTATTTTAAGAAGTTTTTATAAAATTTCATTTCAAAAAATTTATAAAATTCAGGGCTCAATAGTAAGTGCGTTTTAGTCCTTTCTCATTAAGATTTAAAGTAAAATGTTGAAAAATGAATAACATGAAACTTTTCAAAAAGTTTAATAATCAATGCACTTAATAGGGAATATAAAAGACTAAAATGAGATTTTTACATGATTTACAGACTAATAGAATAACTAATTCGAAATGTAAATATATCATTAATTATACGTGTGCTCTTAGTGCCATATTACCTGATTCATATTACACTGGAGAGAAAAGTAATCCACATAGCAAAGTTCATGATTTTAAATCATAGCGGTTGTCTTCCATTAACTTCTTCCTAAGTTTAATATATGAGTAGTTAATTATATTTATGCATGTTGTCAAATAATAAGCAATGTTGGTGAGAAAATCCACGAAAAAATTAAAAGAAATAAAAAGCAAAATTTAAGCAGTTCAACCGAAATGGCTATTATATTAACTCCTAGACAGCGAGATCAAGTCTCTCGGCCACAACAACACTTTAAACTTCATGTTAAAGTCTCTCTTAATTATGATTTAAATTTTGCCAAAACAGTTGTGGTTACTTTGTTAGTTAGTAACTGTACCAAGACAGCAGCTTGACAGTTGGACTATAGTAATTGCCTAACTGATTAGGAAACTAGCACCTAACTCTAGAGACTTGACTAAGACTGTTAAGGCTATATAAGGACGTGTACATAGGCTTGTTATTTTACCTGTAATCTTCAGTTAAGAACTGTACTTGTACTCGAGATTAAGCTTTTGGGTTGGTGATGAGGGAAGCTTGTATCGAGAGGGTGAGCTTTTGAGAGGCTTCTGTTTGATCACAGGGAATTGTGTTGTAATGAGAGACTAATCTCTATTTGTGGTTAGTGGATTGAAATAGGGGATTAACTAACCCCTGCGCATCTCCCCTTACATTTAAGGTTTAATTTCTTTACAAGAAACCTGAACCAAGTAAATAATTGGCATATATTGCTCTTGTACTCTTTCTCTTGTATCAGTTTGTGTGTTTGTGATTCTTGTCGAGTAATTGATCTTAGCACTTGTCTATACACCACAAAATCTTAATTATACCCTCTTCTACATTATAATAATAAATAGAGAGAGAGAGAGAGAGAGAGAGCCAAATAAATCAAAAAGAAGAAATGACTTTCTATTGTATTACAATCAGGGAAAGAAAATTCTAAGTTTCTTTATGCCCTTCTCACGTTCAACACGCCTACATACACGTGCATTAATTTGCAGCATTTCACAATATATATTTACCACTTCTCCTTTTAGCATTTTTGCAAATAAGCATTCAGTAAGCTTTACTATTAGATAATTTGTTTCGCATAGACTACTGGCAAAATACTATTTCGTCATGATATGTATCATCAGGATTAATAGTAAAAATACAACAGAAATATGTATATGTATGGAGACATGTATGTGCGTCTGTGAATATATATATATACACACACACACATATATAGATGCATGAGTGTAGATTATAACGAGTGTGTGTGAGAAATGAAAAGAAAACTAACCTTCCTCTTGAGAAATGTGATCTCTTTTAGACTTCTTTGATCCTGAAACATGTATATAATCAAAATACGTGAAGTTCATAAATATATGAGTGCTTGTCTCATAATTTCAACATAATAACAAAGTTTAAACAAATTATAGTGCATAAGAAGGCGGCTTTTTAAAACCTTTAGTTCTGTGACACGGCTCAAGCCTGTCTCAATCAAGTTTTCTAACTTCTTTATTTCTTCCAGGCTTAGTTCTTGAAGTTCTTCCCCCTTCATATGCCTGTAACGTTGGGGATCACATCTTACTGCTGGCAATCTTGTATGCATATTTAGATAAAAAATTAGATCAATTTAATTTATTAGCAGTTATTAAGTTATACCTAAGCTCCATTGTCTTCTCCTCAAGCTCTGTCCTTAACGAGGCGCATCTACTTCTTTCGCACTAATTAAAAGAATACATCAAGGAATTGTCATCTATTAACAATATCTTATTTATACGCATACGTACAATGTACGTATAAATAACCACTAACCATGTTTGTGCTTCTTCGTCTATATCTATATACATGTATAAATACGTGAAAGATTTCTTTCGTACTAAAAAGAATACAGCAAGGAATTTTCATTTATGGGATCACCGTTTAAGAAAAAAATATTTTAAATACCTAGTGGCTGGCTGCATTGCAAAGCTTCTTATACGTATCTACTTTTGTAAAACAGAAGCTGTCATCTTATTATAAGGCCAAACAAGGTTTAAATTGATCCCTTCATTCTGAAATGTTGTTAGTAATTTAGTATGTGTAATATGCATGAATTATATTGATGAGGTTTATGTATATGAGGCCAAAATAGAGAGGAAGAAGCAAAAACATTGTTAGTGGTTATTTTTTGTTGCCAAAGTTATGATGAATCAAAGTTATGATGAATAAGTAATCTTTGCGGAAACAAATACAAAATGCTCTTTCCTTTCTTACTATATCTTTAAAAATGTCAGGTAACCTTTTATCAAGAAAACAAAAACAACTTTAACTAAAACATGTATGGAGTACTTTACAATATTTCACATAATATTCATTAAGAGCGATCAACTTTGACATTTTAACATTTGTGTTTTAAAATATTCAAAAAAAGACTCATATATATATATATATGTAGATACATGATTATGTGTATATAATTATGTTCTTATAGCTTTATATTATATGTATATGCCTGCGCGTAAAGGTACGTATGTATAGGCATGTAACCATGTGTATATATATACATACTTTTTTTCTTATCTTTGATATAACTGTTTAAAATAATAGGGAAAATAACTACATGACTTTTGAAAATTTTGGTAACAGCTTCTTAAAAATAAAAGTCGTAAATAAACATACAACCAAAGCAAGGTCCTTAAAGAATGAAATATTCCAATTATCACTTTAAAAGAAAGGACACTAAAAAAATGTAATACCAAGCAAGCTCTAAGCATATGTTGTATCATACCTCAAGCACATCAACAGATGGTTGGCTCAATTTGTGATGATTTTCTGAATGACAATTATGCCTTTGAATCACTTGCTGCATACTTCAAACGACAAGAGTGACAATAAATCAACATCACTTGTTATAAAACCAATTAAATTAAAAAGCAAAAGGAGCAGTACATAACATAAAATAAAAAGCAAAGCAAAAGAAAATTTCATCATTTCTTTCATTATCTAAGAGACTTGGTTAGTTTGGTTCTTTGCAACCTTTTCTACTTGATCAGGACTTCATAAACTAGTTAAGTGCACCTCAATATAAACTCATATAAACTCGTTAAGTCCACCTCAATATTGAACCAAACGTATAGTATTACATTGTCACACACTAACATAGCTTCTTACAACCTAATAGAGCATACTAAAAATGCATGACCGTGATTAGAGATTGTATTATCAAAATCATATAGAGCTAAATTTACCAAAAACATTCTAATTTTTTCACAAAAACTCCCCAAACTTGCTATTCAAAACATATAAAAAAAAGATATTAGATAAGTGAAAACCAGCAATCAGTGTGAAAACAATAAATATGCAAGTCATTCTTCATAGAAACCCTCCTATATAAAAAGAAGTAAAAGGGAGATAAAAAGAATAAATACAAATAAAGTGACACATATCAAACACTAACATAAATCTCAGTATCACACGTAATATACACACGTAATCAAGTACTTCTTTTTCTTTCTCATAGAAGTATATATCTATACACACACACACATATATATACACACACACATATTCATTTCTATGAGACCGAATTAATAACAAGAAGTAATTTAATATTGTAGACAATCTCTTACACTACACATAATAACGAGGTTAATTGGTTACTAAAAAGTTACAACAAGGGTACAAATAATAGACACAAGACAATCCCTCCAAACCCTTTGATGTAACAGTTTAATCTTCTTTATTTCACATAATGGATCGCTGATCATATATATCTCTCTGATATCATCTCTGCGGAAAAATTAATGTTGAAACTTGTGCATTTAATTTGATGATCATATTAATTAGATTCCATGTGACTTCTTTGTTAGTGCTTGATTAAACTTGTTCATTCAACTTAGCCAATTTTAACTTTGTAGAACATTAGTATTAATATAGCTCTCTCTCGCTATACATATGTACGAAGCTTACATACGGTAAACATACACGTGTATATATATATATACAGCTTTCGTACTTGTTTGTGAATCCGATTAAAAGAAATTTAAAAAAAAAAATGTAAGAGAGATGAAGAGAAGAGATAAGTAATTAAAGAAAGACAAGAAACCTTGAGCTAGCATAATCATAAAGCTTTCCGGTAGCAGAAAACACAATGAGGGCAATCTCAGCATCACAAAGAGTGGAAAGCTCCAAAGCCTTCTTGAAAAGCCCTCTCCTCCTCTTGGAAAAAGTCACCTGCCTCGCCGTGATATTATCTATCTTCTTAATCTCGATTTTCTGTCTCGTCATGATGATGATGATGATGATGATTTTATTTAATTTATTTTTCTGAAAAATAAATTATGAAAAAAGGTTATAATATATTCTCAGTTAATTAGTACTAGTGTACTACTAGATCAAACTTACCCAGATAAGAAAAACGAATTTCTCTAACGAGAAATCAACATTCAAGGCATAAAAACAAGTGGGTACTTTACAGTTTACACTTACGAACACTTTCGTGAAGCAAATTTAAAGAGAAAGTTAGAGATGAAAATATTGAAACTATATCATATAATTATATAGTAAACAGAAACGTTATTGGGGACAAAAATAGCACAAACAAAAAAAAAAAAAAACCAATTTTAGCTAATAAGACCAAGAAGCAAGCTAGCAAACAAGCCAACCCTAGCTAGCTAGAAATTAATCAAGATAAAACCCTTTTTTGGGCTACATAAATAGAAAGAAAGTAGAAGATGAAAGTACATATATGAATCAATATATAGCTAAATAATTAGTAAAAGTCCCATCCCATCTAAGTGTATGATCAAAACAATCTGATACTGAAAATTACAGGGGGGGAAAATGGACCGGAATGGAATTTATATTCCCAGAGATTTAATTTCTTCTTCTCTTCTTTTTTTTTTTTGGCAAAATTTTCTTTTACCTCTATTGTATTTCTTTCCTAATTTGTAGCTTCCAAGTTGTACTCCAAGATAGTCGTTTTTGGATAGCCTGGTGGACACTTCACATTGGAACCCAGTTGCAAAGCCACCAATTGTTTGGAGAGAGAGAGAGAGAGAGAGAGAGAGAGAGAGAGAAAAGGACTAAGTTCAAAGGAAAGGGGAAAAAAATAAATAAGTAAGATTCCTTTTCAGGCCAAACCAACCGGCTTGATCTGATTCTAAAATCTTTAGAAGAAGAAAAAAAAAAAAAACAAAAAGGAAAATGAGGAAACTAGTGGACATTCTTTGATTAGTGGACTTTGATTTTTTTCTTAATTTTTTATTATACTTTTAATTCTTTTTTAATGTAACAAATACTATCTTAATTTAAACAGGGATATTATGTTGTGTATTTTAAAGTATATATTTTAATAATAAATTAAAATATATTAAAATATATGGTGAGGCTGCTTTCCGTGCAGATAGCCATGCCGCATCGCTGTGAAGATATTATGACATGTTTGTACCCTCGTACCCGTCATGTCTCCCCCCAACTCTTCAATTTCTCACGGTATGATATTTTAATAGGTTGCTTTTTTTGATAAGTATTTTACTAGGTTGCTTGGACCAGTTTAATGCCTGCCTTTTTTTTTTTTTTTGTAATGAATGCCTGCCTTATTGATCTAGACTAGTCTTGGCCCTTGTCATTCCCCTTCACACTTCACTTTCTCCTTAATATCGGACTAATATCTCCTTCAAAAAAAAAAAAAAAAAAAAACATATCGGACTAATATCATATAGTTATATACAATATTATCTGGGGACGCTAATGGTTGTTACAATCCTTAACTTTTTCCTTATTTTGCAATTTTGTTTTTCGCTAAATCCTTATTTTGCATTTAAGTCTTCAAGATCTATAGTAGTGTACTTTTGAGTGTGAAACGTTTCTTTTTATTGTTGTACCCATTAGTCCCTCGTGAAATTCTATCGATTTTGATCTTAGTAATTGTGAGTCGCACATAATCCACTTAATAAGAGTATTTAAAATAGGACCAGCACAAAATAACACAAAATAAATTATTTTGGATAAAACATGTATAAATTTCATGTTGACACATATAATATGTATTATAAATAGGTGGATTTTGGGTTAACCCGTTTAGCTCAAAAATGATACATATAATATATTTAATTAAACACGTTATTTTTGTATCATCGTATGACACAGTTGTTAATATTTTAATGTTTTAAATTTATTTACATTATGTATTTCTTTGAATTAATTATTGCATAATCGTGTTGAATTTGAATAATCATATTAATATTGAATAATCGTATCAAATAGGTCATAATCGTGTATACATATTAACACATTTATTAAACGGTTTACACGTATCGTGTCGTGTTATACGTATATTAAACGTCTTATTTTTTGGTTTAAATTTTTATCACATTTATTAATTGTATAGTATTCGAGCTGGACATTATCATATCAAATCATAATCATCGATCTGAATACAATATAATAACAAGAATTAGCAGCCCTAATTTGAAGTGAAAAAATAAAAAAAAAAAATGAAATGTTGCATTAGTGAGTCCTTCGTAAAATTCTGTCCAATCACGTGAGTTGCATATGACTACTTATTAAGGGTATTTGATGAGGAAAAAAAAAAAAAGAAAGGACTGTAACCAAATGGGAGTTCTAGTGCAAGAATGGCAAAATCTCTCTTACACGTATGAACACTTTTCTGAACCTCAGATTGAATCAAAGGAACAATATAATAGAAGCTTATGTGTACTTTAGCACACAGAAGTTTATGTGTACTCTAGCATATAAGATTACACTATACTCATCTTCAACCTATGATAACTACAACTATAGATAAGGAAGAATTAGGAATTTAAACAGAACAAAAAACAATATACTCAAAAAAAAAAAAACTAAGAAGATAGAAATAGAAAAACACCCGTAATCAAAACAACTTTATGTAATTTTCTTATTTAAATTTGCAAGATGAGGTCTGAATCAGTCACCTAGATACATGAAGGCTTCAATTTATTATCCATTTTCAAATGAAATCTTTTGAAAAAATTTGCAATATATTGGGACTGAAGTTGATTAATCTGATCTGCTTACAATGGACAGATTAAGGAATCTGAACGAATAATGCATTTTCTCATACAAAATAATTTTTTTGTTTTTCCTTAAAGTAATTTCATTAATTAGTTTTCGATTGTTTGAAACAAACAAGCCAAAATGTTGGCTTTTCTTTTTCCCTTGTATTTAGCCGTTTTCTCATTATTTATCCCTCTAGCTTTAATATCTCCTCAAAATTAATGTTATAGGCATACAAGATTTCTCAATTCAATGTACATGAAACTGTTTGCATTACCTTTCTGTCTTTTTTTCTTTTTTTTTTTTCCAGAAAATGATGTAGTGAGTTAATGAGATGGACTTCTTCTTCTTCTTTCTTCTTTGTCTAGGTCTATAGCTTTCATTATAATCATAATACTTCCCCAAATCAAATCAAAAAATTACTTAATTAAAATTGTTGTGATTACTTGCATTTTTTCTATTTCTAAATTCTTCTTTGGTATCTTTGAATCCCCAATTTTTTTTTCGCTCTAAGTTGCAATTTTTTCCTGTTAAAACCTAAATCATGGGTTTAAGATTAATATAGCATAATTTTGTGTACTATGATGTGCATAAACTTCTATTATATCGTCCATTTGATTAAATATAAGGGTTTAAAAAGTGCTCCTACAAATAAGAGGAATTTTACAACTCCTACACTAGAACTCCCATGCAAGGGTTTATGTAAAATAACACAAAATTTTCCTTGTCTCAGATAGGGAGTTTTTTTTTTTTGCAAAATAAAACAGTCGCAAAGGTCTTTTTGCATAAATGACACAGTATAAATATTTTTTTTAACTAGGGATATTAAAACTCAGAACTATGCATATTTACAGAGTATGTAGTTACTAGCCTATGCATACAATCGCAAGGACCAATGTTATGATTAAATGAAGAGGTTTTTTGCAAAATACGCATTTGTCATAGTTTATTTTAGGAAATATAACCCTCTTAATAATTTTTAAGTGAATACATTTGTTTAAGTTTTAATTATTTTAAATACAAAAATACCCATAACATTTATGTTATCAAGAGTCCGCATTCCGACTAGACAGTGGAGATCGAGTTGCTAGACACTTTATCTAGTTTCTCTCGATACTCGTGTTTAATAAACTTGACACTATGTCTAGTATATAACATTCAAATAGAGATCCAGATCTAGCTAGACATGATAGATCGAGTTACTAGACACCTTATCTAGTGTCGCTCGATACTCGAATCTAGGCTCCTGACACCTTGTCTAGCGCTCAACATTTAAGTTGTTTTTTTTTTTTTTTCGGTTGAGCTACTAGACACTTTTGTCTAATGCTCGACACTGTGTCTAGCGTTTTTGACTTAAGGGTAAATTAGTTTTTTTGCAACTCTTTTTTAAAAAATTGGGTGTAATTACCTAAATATTATTGAGAGGGGTATAATTTCTAGAACCGACTATAGAGGAGGTGTATTTCACATAATTTTCCTTGAAGAAGGGACAAAATTTTGTGCTATCTAATTTCGTCTTTCTGATTTTGCTTGAATAAGTTTATATATTAATTTACTTATTAAGTTGTATCACACGTCTGTCAACATTTTCTTTGGAAAGAATATAATATCATCATAAATATAATTTGTATCTTTAAAAAATATAAATATTACTGTTATACAGAATATTGATCTTTTACATAAACCCTTTATTATTTGTGACACTAAAAAAGTAATTTATATTGCAGTAACCCTCTATTCTGCCATTTATTTATTTTTTTTCTTTCAAATACCCAAAATAAGTGGTCACATACTCATTAACAATCAAATTGGACAGAATTTCACAAAGGACTAAAGGATGCAACAAAAATAAAATGTTAGGTACTATAAAATTTTGCTTTGTAAATGTTAGGGACTAAAATGTCGAACAATGGAAACATTAGGAACTATAGCTTTTATTAACCCACATTGTGTCTTTAATTTTCTTTTTTTCTTTTAGCGAAATAGAACATGAAATAATTGCAAAATTATCTCATAAATCAATTTTGAGGTACTTAAATTTATCCTATCATTTTTTATAGATAACAAAATATCCTCTTGTATAAGCAAATCAATATAATGTTCACCTCTTTGTCTACCGTTATCAAAATTATCATACGAAAATACAAAATTACTCTTACACTAGGAAAGAAAAATAGGAGAGAAAAGGCATGAGAGATCGATCATAGGAGCTCTAGAAAGGAAAATGATTTCCTTTATGTTGTTTAGTATATTATAAAGGAAAGAAAATGAGTAATTTCGTGAAATTAATTACATTTTAGATGTTTTAAATATATTCTTGGTTTGAAATTGAGGAAAAATTAGTACTTGTCCTTTGATTGTGAATTATGTAAGTTTTCTCTTCTATTTGGTGGGATTTGTTTTCTTTTTTTTTTTTTCTAAATATAGCTTAACTAATGATCTCCACTTACTATAAAGAAATGAACTATTTAGTGGGATTAAATCGACTGGGACCAACTTTTTACTGGTGTTTACTGGAATAAATTTCCGGAAAATATTTTCATAAAATCTTTTCAAGAACACCATAGTTTTGTAAAATCAAGAAATGCAGCGGAATTGGTTATTTAAAATTTTTCTTTTTACAAAACATTTCGGATCGTGATCTAACATAAATTAACTCTTGATCTAGACAAGAACAATACCCGGATTCGCTCCACAAGCTTCTCGTCTTCCCGTCTATTCTCGAAAGCCGTTTGATTGATCCGGTCGGTAGTCACCTTCTTGATTCCCAACAAAGAGATCAGCAGAAGAACAAGAAGACAATCTCCTCGAATCAATTTCTCCAGGATGGCCGAAAAACACCAAGGATGATGAACCCTAGTGCTGGCCGATTTCTTCTCTCCTTTTATCTCTGTTATGCGTGTGACACACTCTTCTCAAGATGGTGTTTCATGTGTAGTTCATATTATGTGTAGTTAGAGAACTTTTCTCTTAACTATAGAGAGATTAGTAAACCCTAATGGGCTTATTGGGGTTGTTGGGCTTAACTGATCATCAAATAACTATTGGGCTTTAATTTGAGCTAGACAGTGGATCAGATGGATCCATAAAGCCCAAGCTCCAATGGACCATATACCCACTATCATAATTAACTCTTAATTATGATTGGGCCTTGTCCATTAATAT